>CM050164.1:341430471-341687971 GCA_027410445.1 Discoglossus pictus | reverse complement strand
TCCGCCCCCCTCGCCCCCCCTTAGCTACGCCACTGGTCTCATATACTATTGTCTGTTTCTAAATCGGTAAGTACGGCCTTGCTTATTTGATCATGATCATGCCCTGAAATGCTACTTACGGGTGCATGGTTTACTGTTTAGGCTTTCGGCCAGTCAGCTGTGGGCTTGTTCAATTGAATTGCTCTGTAACTATTGCAAATTTCAAGCCCGCAGACTTATGGCCGGTATGAAGTCAACTGCGGGCACAGAGATTTAAATTGGTGAAATGGTCATTAATCATTCTAATACCACTGACTGTTCTGGCATCAGTTCAACTGGACGGAGATGGGGCAAAGATGTTAGCCCTGTCTGTGATAATGAAATCAAGGCTTGTAACAACAATCAGTCATGGCATGTCAGAGGAGATAGAGAATTGACAGCAGTTTGTTTTACTCTTAAACAGATGGTAGTACAGAGTCTGCCACCTTGTATAACCAATTATATACTGATAATGAATAAAATAGACAAGAATATCTGTAATAGTGTTATTTTTGATGAAGATTAATGTAATAGTACAACTGTGGATTAGGATAATAGTAAATAAAGGAGGTTTACGAGAGTAAAAGAGAAGATCCCAATTTTTTTTCGGGCATTAGAAAAATAAAAACATATTCCTAGATCAATAAGCCTCACATGAGCTAAAGTATTTATTTTCTACATGGGAGTAGGAACCAAGGGGGATGGGGCGGACAAATCCCCCCAGATTATATGATTTGTTGTAAATATACATAGAAAATACCTACATATACTGTAGAGGAGGTAGGTACTTCATCCCTGGTGTCTAGCAGCAGAAGGAGAGAAATCACAATGAGCATAAGTGCGCTGCAATCTCTTTCTCTCAATCCTCCTCACCTCCTGTGCCTTCAACTATCTGATTTCATCGATCAGCCGCTCTTGAGAGATCACGCAACATAATCTTGAGTCCGATTTGCACAGGAAGTGACCGGGAGGGAAAGGGAGAGGAAGAGATTGCAGCACGCTAATGCGCATCCTTCTGCTGCTGTGCACCAGGAATAAGGTACCTGCCTTATCTACAATATAGGGTAGGTAGGTATTGTATATTCATTTATATATATATATATATATATATATATATATATATATTGTAATCTACAGAGAGATGTATATCTATATACACATATATATACTCTATCCCCCCCAGAATTTTTTCACTACTACGTCCCTTTTGGAGCCACTGCAAAAGTGTAAGTGAATCTAGTGGATATATCTTTAGACTGCTAATAATAAACTACTCCATTAGACTGCCCACCTATACCTAAATGCTTTGTTTAAATAAAAAAACACACATTATACAATGAAAAAAGTATATAGATTTTCAATCTTTGACTCTGTCTAAGGTCACTATTATTCCTCATTTTTCTGCCTGCTTTGTTTGTAACGCTGTGTAAAGCTTCTGTGCTTCTATATATTACCTGTTACCATAATGTGTCTGTAGGTGTCCTTTTTCCATATAAGTAGATTGTAAACTCTTCAGTGCAGAAACTAGGCAACCTTTTGGTTGTATGTATGTTTAACGCACTATAAAGCTCTTTCCACGTTGTTGGAGATACACACAAAGTACACACATTAATATATACGTACAATGAAATTTTTCATTCTTTAATCTGGGATGTGGCTGTGGGTGGGGCGGCTTCCTCTGTTTCTAACATCTCATTAAGTCATATCTGCTCCTGGAATATTTGGATGAAGAAATGCCTTGTTTATTTCCTTAAATACACACTGCATTAGTGACCAAGGCACCATGCCAAACTGTCAAGCTTTTTATTTGATTCAAATCCCAGTTCAACAATACCAATTAAGACATCTATACATTTAAAACAAGCTACTATTATCAATTATTACTCTCCTTGATGGCAGGGACACATGAAAGATTTTACTAGTAACTTTTCTTTTTTTCTTTCGATAACATTTTTATTTTACATAAGATTCAACGTTTATACATTTATCCAAACATAAGAAAACAAAAGGAAAAGAAGAAGCAGAAAAAAAAAACTATTTCTTTAACAATACTGCACATTTTTACAAGTATACAATCCATATCTCATCTAAATTAATCAGTTATAATTTTACTATAACCATGGTGGGCTATAACAAAAATAAGTTGTTGATTCATGAATGGTTTCTATAAATTAACCATAGTTCATAACAATTTAAGCATTACAATAACGATGTAAGAAAAAAAAAAGGAAAGGGAAAGGAAGAGGATTCCTGCTTCCACACCTTAAACCCAACCCTCGGGACGTTTCTAAACTCGATGGGCCGGACATGTTACACCTTTTCCTGAAGGGTTTTATAGGAAGCACAAAGATGAGAGGAAAAAAAAAAAAAAAAAAAAGTAAATATATAAATATAGTAAAAATAAATAACCTATTCCTTCTATCTGTCCCAAAGCAACCAATAGTTGGTATTACCTTCTCTAGTTGGAGAGCTAAGGTCTTCTAAAGAATCTAATTCTAGGAATCTATTACGGTCAACTATTGTTTCTATTAATGACCTTGATGGAATATTAGGACCCTTCCAATTTTTTATTAGCAGCCATTTGGCCGCCATCAGCACGTTAATAACGGTTCTTGCCTCTAATTTAGAGATAGGATGGGAAAACATATGAAATAAAGCAGTTTCAGGCAAAAAAGGAAGTTTTTCCCAATAATTATAGATATATTTGTGAAACAGTTTTCCCAAAATGTTTGTATGTTTTTACAGCTCCACCAGATATGGAACTAGTAACTTTTCCAAATGTATTTTTTCAATTAATCAAATGTACACAGGCCAGTCTGATGTTACTGGAATTCTGTTTATCTCTGGGGATTCATTTGCTCTGAAAAGTAAAAACTGTCTCAAATCAGACTAAGAATGGCTCCAATAAATTGGTCAGGTGTCTCCTAATATCATCCTAAGATTCCTTGCTCACAAAACCAGGGTGTATCTTTATGCAAATATATTGCAATTGCTATTATTATATGGTTACTTTATATGGGAGAGAGATATAAAGGGGAAGAGACACAGAAAGAGAGAGATGATTATGAGTACATGAGATTGGGGGCAAAAAGGAGAAATTGTAAACTAAGGGTTGGAAAAATAGGAGAGATTGAGAAAAAGAGGAGGATGGAAATAGGAGGTTGAATAAGAGGAAGTGGATCATGGGAAATAAATAGATTAAGAAAGATTTATAAAAAATAGATTAAGATTAATATATGAGCAAAGAGGTAAAGGAGAAAAGAAGTGACCAATAGAAGAATGTAAAATATATGTGGTAATGGGGAAAATGGGTGAAACAGAGAAAGAAAAGATTGTTGGGTAAAGTTGAGAAGGAGCTCTATTTCTTTCTGCCATTTAAGCTTCCGTCTCACTAAGCTCCAGTCTTGATAACCATTTTTTGAAATCAAGCCCAAAATGATCACTGAAAATATAATCTAAATCAGGATTCTATAAATAAATACTCTCGACGCTTGCTATCATAGACTTTCCAGATAATATAGCTTGCTACTGACAATATTGTTTGAATATTTTTGCATAAAATGAACAATAATCTGTAGGTATGAAATAGTCTTTTGTGTTCCATATAAATAAATGAGTACATTACATATACTCTGGGTGGAGTATGGCTAGATGTGATTGCAGCTTCCCTTTCTGGTCGCACTGTTTGTATTTCAAACATGATTCTTTTGCAACACTATGATCTATTTAATGCACTTCACCATGCTATTACTCTATTTTCCTTAAAAAATACGTATTTCATAAGAAGAGAATGCCTCCAGTTTCATTATTCTACTAGGAAGCAGATGTTGCAACATTGGTGGGGAATTTACACTCCCATGATAGCCCTGTGGTAACTCTTGAACAAGGTTCTCAGCTCATCATATGATTTACTAAGGTTCCTTCTCCCTTATAATCCCTAGTTCATTGCAGCTGAGTGTCGCTCATAGTGAGTTTTTCTAAAGTCGGTATTTAATGGGTGTGTTATGGTTGTGTTACCTGCATTTATCTTGCAAACTGAAGTTCTCCAAATTTGCTAACCACCAACCCTGCGTATTACTGCCCACAATGCTGATATCCAGCATTGCGTGTTTCAACCCAGCGTTAACAGTATATTATTTATGTAAATACAATTATATTACCAATATTCATCCATTACCATACAACATGCACTGCTAGATGTTATACAGTATTAGGTAAATATTTGTATTTCAATATAAAATATACTACTATACCAGGCCCACTGATTGGTTAAAGGATAACCAATCAGAATGCACAGATTTCAATACGTGTATACTGATTAGTTGAAATCTTAAAAGGTGCAGTAGTCTTCTCTGATTGGATACTGAGTTACAAATTAGAGTTCGTACCTATCCAAGTTCCAATATTCAATATTAAATTCTGATTGGGTGAAATATGATTGACACATGTTTCGACAAATTAGAAACCATAAAAAATAGCATATGGGCTTGGTCAGAAAGCCATTAGTTGGTGAAGGAGGTCCACGGAGGTGGAGGTCCTTTCCTTTACAGAAGAAAGGAGCCAAGGGTCTTCAATGAAGAAAGAAGTGCCCAGATTTCTACTAGGAACATGGATGTACACACTTTTCTATTGCTGAACAATGGAGGCTAGTTTATATTTTTTATTTCCATTTTACTTTGTTTTCTATTTTATTTCAATTTTTTTCTGTAGTTTTTTATTTTTAGTAACTTTTTTATTTTCTGTAAATCTTTGTTATTTTTTGTATTTAAGTTATTTAGTTTGGGGATAGTGGCCGAAATGATGGGTGTCATTGTGAACCCCATAAGGACCCTTCTGGTAGTAGTTAGGGTGCCACAAGGGTCCATAAGGACCCCCATGTGGGTCGTTAGGGTAGCATGGTATAGCCTACCATGGGAGGTTTTAAAGCACCCCCATGGTTTATGTTTTTTTGCTAGGTGCCTTTGAAGTCAATAGGGAAACCCATGGTATTAGGTGAATGCTAGGTGCCTTGGGGTTCCAAAGAGACCACCAATATTAGTAGGATAATGCTAGGTGCCATGGGGTTCTAGAGGGACCCCTATCATAATGGGTTAATGCTAATTGCTATGGGGGTCCGTGTATGTAGTATTTGTAGTGTGTTCACTTTAGGTATTTATTTTAATATGTAGTGCTGATGACAATGCATGGCATGTTATCATGTTGCCGGGTTTGTTATTGTCATACATCTTAATTGACATATTAGCAACTATTGCAGGTTTGTCAAACAATATGGAGCCTGCACATGCATATACTACTTTGAACGCAATCTGGAAAGGGATGGATTTATACTGCTATATCGGGGACTACCATACGTCATCACTGACCTAATTGTAATACCAGCTATTTAATAAATCACATGGATATGTGAGTAGCACTAGTGTATGACAGGCTGCTGTTAATACATTCCACCCCAATGTGTTAGCCAAATATATATATATATATAATGATATATATATATATATATATATATATATATATATATATATATATATAGTTGAGAATGCAGTTTTATTTTTGGTGTGGGATTTCTCCTACCACAAATTAGCTCATCTAATAAGAGAGTCTTTGGAACCTCCATAAAACAATTTTTAAGAGCCACAAACTGAGATATAGAGATCGAAACAGAAATAACCTAACATACAATCCAAAGCCTATTTTACCTACCCGAACAACTTGAATTAATTAAGCCTCAGGATGACCTTGTGCATATCCCAAGTATTCTTAAATTTCCTTACTGTGTTTGTCCATCAGAAGGTTATTCCACTTATCTATCACACTTTCTGTACTGTACTATATTTGCACATTACCCCCAAAGTTAAAATCGTGACCTTTTGTTCTTGAGGTTCTCTTTTCCTGGAAATACTTCTAAATTGTATTTATAAATTGTATTACATGCACTGATATATCTGAAACTTTCTATCATGTCACCATTATCCCTTATGTCCTTAAGGTTATATATATTAAGGTCATTAAAACAAACATCAAATAGCAATACCATAGCAACAGATGATATTTAGAGGAGTGATATAAGCAAGATTGACAGGGCTCCATTAGAGTGTTTGCCAAAAAAAACAAAAACACAACAACAGTGAAGTACTCATTGTCATCACTTGAAAGTACCACATTGATATCATAACTTATTGGCAATTAGGACATGTATTATTAGGATAAGAAACTTTAATTTGAGAATTCACCAAATAAATATGTGGCATCAAACTACTTTGACTCTGTATAGGCTCTGTAGATACACATATTGGTTGGGGTCGGTGGTATCGTGTTAATCTAAAATTGTTCAACTGCTTACAATAACTAATATACTCACAAGTTATGCCTGAAAGAGAGATACAGATTACAATTGAATTTAGATGAAAAGACCATTTCTTAATTGAAGAAGTTATGCATATTGTGTAATTAATTGAAAACACCACCTAGAAATGTAATAAATGTATTTTGTTTTTTAAAGAAAGCTCTTTTTCATTAAAGGTATATCTAAGTTTCCATGTTTTTACCTTTTTCTAATCAGTCACATGCTGCTTATATCAGAAACACACATTACATTGAGTCATTCTTTACACATACAAACTTATTTTAATTAAAAATAAAACATATTTTCCACACCCCCAGAGCCGATTATATCGGTACAGTGAACCTACACTACTGATTATCCTCTATCAGATGCATTCATGATCCAGGAAAATGTAATGGGACTTTAAGTGGTTGCAGTTGTTTTCTTTTGCTGCTGAACCCTGGGCTGAGCGCTGGTTGTCTAGTTAGGTTTTTTCCATTACTCCGTCCACAGTCGGTGTATTCTCATACAGTAGTTTTATGTAACACCATGCTGTGTATTTGGAAAATGAGTAGAACAAAGCCATTGTAGTCTCAGTGTCACAAACATGTAATATTTTCAGATCTTTCATTCTGGAACTAGGTCTGTACTCTGGCTTTATAGAATATAATATTTTGGCTTGAATATATTCCAAGTTTATAGCAACTAATACCACAAGGAAATTTTAAAATGCTTGGGACAAGGTTGGCTCAATCATAGCATAATGTGAGGAATGAAATATGATCTGAGGTTTTAAAACCAATATGAAAGCAGGCAAACAAGATGGGCAAATCAGTTCTTATTTGACATCAATTTCTATTTATATGAGTCCTTAATGGTTCTCTGTGTTTGGTTTGATGCTTTGTGGTTACTTATGGGGATTAAATTTGCAAGTAAACCAACTTAAATTTGCATCTGGTTACTAAAGTTGTCTTACAGTGCATTACAAATACTATAAATTGACTGCCATATTTACTGGCCATATTGTTCATGGAGAAATTGACCGACATGGTAATGCCATAACTGTACATTATGACTTCATGTTACATTTTCTACTTTTGAGTACATGATTGTAATACTAGGGGCTTTGAATATGCTGTAAATCATCTGTATAGACTGTGAACTATTGTGTAGAAGCTTTTAATGACAACAGGTATGGGCATGCTTGATGATAGTCTGGTCAGGTGGCAGATTCAATTAAAAGTGTGCCTTATAGAAGACTTTGTTCGGTGAATGTTAGGGAGCATTGAATAACAGGTGAAATTAAAGAGCCCATTTAACCAATGAGGGTTTATATAAAAGGTAGGTTAATTTGAGTGAAAAGAGCTAAATTAAAGAAAAGTTTACTCTAAAGTGTCATCATCAACACTCAGGCCCCTATTCAATTGAGCATTTGTTGGTAACTGAAGCCAGTAATGTAGCCCGTAAACCAGTTTGCTATTTAATTGCCATCTTTTAGCTACCCGCAAACTATTTGCGGGTTACAGACTAAAAATCCCTGTGGTTATTAAAATCATAACTACGACCCAGCCAAGTCTTTGATCTTTCAAGCCAGTAAGTGCAAATCGCTATTCAATTGCTACAATTCCTCAAGCCTGCAAATGTTTTCACACCTGTTAATGGCAAATGTAGAACAAAATCCTATGAGTACCAGATAGGACTTGCAAGGAGGTTAAACACCTGATTGTAGCACTGTAAATGCAAATAAAAAAATCAAAACTGCACTTTAAAAAACGGGAAAAGGGATGAAAGACATTATAATTAATTGCACAACAATCTCAAGCTCGCAAATCAGGAATCAAAAATTATTCTTTTTACGTTTTATTTTCGTGTAATATTGATCCCAGGAAATATAGGAGTTAATACATATCAGGCCACCCACATGTACTAGAACATTTCCTTTATTCATTTGTATTATTTTGTAATTTGTCGGATTGCGAGTCTGATCGCACATCTAAATTCTCATTGATTGATGGTTAATCTCCATGTTTTACTGATGTCATGATAACGGTCTCATTTACTATTGGTTGTTTCTAAATCGGCGGTTATGTCCTGCTTAATTGATCATGGTCATGCTCAGAAATGAAACTTATGATTTCATGGTGTAAGGTTTTGGCTTTCGGCCCTTAAATTGCAGGCTTGTTCAATTGAATCGCTCAGTAACTGTAGCAAATTTCAAGCCCGCAGTTTATGTTATACAGGCCGTAAGTTACAGTTACAGAGCTATTCAATTGAACAATTTAAGGGCCGAAAACTGAAACTGTGAACCATGCAATCATAAGTAGCATTTCAGAGCATGACCATGATCAATTAAGCAGTTGAATAGGGGCCTAAGTGTGACAGCAAACTTTTCCACCCATTGAGTTTTTTATTAAAAAAGCTGTCGGTAATCACATATATAGTACTCAGCAGCGCGGGTTTGCCAAAAAACGTTGATAACGCAATGATAAAACTGCAGGCTCGCGAAGCGGTTGTGGCCAGACAAGGAGCGACGAAGACGCTTCTTGTGCTGGTGGAGATAAGAGCCATAGGCGCTTCTCCCTACGACGCGGTACGACTTAGGCAGGGAGCACCGAAGGCGCTCACTGCGCTGGTGGAGATGAGCGCCATAGGCACTCATCCCTACCACCCCGCACGTCTTTGGCAGGGAGCGCTGAAGGCTCTAACTACGCTGGTGGAGATGAGCGCTGTAGGCACTCATCCCTATGACCCTGCACGACTTAAGCATCATACCTACGACCCGCGGGACTACAGATCAACAGAAAACGTAAATACACAATTCACAGTGCGAGACCAGTAGCACTTTGAAAAAATCGCCTACAAAAATTACCGCCTGTAACACTTTGAAAAGAAAACCCACTAACAGAAAAAAAAACATAGAAAAAACATCTCACGCAGCATGGGGGGACAGCCAGGATGTCTGTAAATGAGGTTGCACGCAAATTTAAGTCGAATTTGCAGAGTTTCACCAATTCGAAAATCGCGAAGTGAGAGAAAAAATGGAAATGGCACATACGACTTTTACCCAGGAACGTACAAGGTACAAAATACACTATTAGGAAGGATGGAAAATACTCGAGACCCGCGTAACACATAGACAATCGCTGCCATTTTACAACACTAACTTAAAACTAATAACATTACCATGCTAAAATGCAGCATTACACAACTAAACAAACGGTTTGGCCTCGCGCACGCAGCCTATTTGCACTGCACACTATTTGCTGACACTTTCTCCTCAGGTCACCAACAGTCCAAATGTACATTGTATGCTGCAGGAAAAACAACAGGGATTGTTAGCTCTTCAGCATATTGATTGCTGGATATATTCATTATAAATAGGTAAGGTGCATTAATTTATTATTTAATTAATTAATTAATTGTTATAAAAAATATATTTCTATAAATAAAAAACATAACAGGGGAGAGGCTCTCAATGAGTGGCAAAGGCACTCATTGCGAGACACGCTATGAGCGCCAAAGGCGCTCAGTGCGGGGCTCACAATGAGCGCCGAGAGTGCTCAGATGACCAAAAGTACATGAGGGGAGAGGCTCGCAATGAGCGCCAAAGGTACTCAGAGGACTAAAAGCCTTACATTGTGTGGCAAACAGCATTACCTGCCTTACAATTTTATTGCCGTAATTTTTTGATGGGCAAGTCGCTAGTAATGAGTATTTCTGAGGGAATGGTAGTTTCAGCTGTGCACTCTGGCTCCACATAGACATGTAGCATGAAGAGTTGAATAGGTGGAGCTAAATGCTGGCAAACTTCTGCTGAGAAAGAGATCTTTTTTAATAAAAAAATTTTTTGTAAATTGCAACTGTTTTTTAATTATTATATACTTATTTTATTGAGTCAATCCCACTGGTTCCTAAACCTTTTTGTTTCAAGACACGCTAAATGTTTCAAGATTTTTCCAAAGCTCCCTAAGTCAAACCAGAGTTTTATATATATATATATATATATATATATATATATATAGTGTGCTTAGCTATAAATATATAATTTCAAATGATTACAAATGTTCTTTCTCTCACTCCCCTTCTCTCTCTCTCACTCCTCTTCTCTCCCACTTTTCTCTCCCACTTCTCTCTCACTCTCGCTCTGCCTTCTCTCTCTATCCCCTTCTCTCTCCCCCCCTTCTCTCTCTCCCTTATCTCTCCCCCTTCTCTCTCTCCCTTCTCTCTCTCTCACTCCCCCTTCTCTCTCTCTCCCTTCTCTCACATCCTCTTTTCTCTCACTTCCCCTTCTCTCTCTCAGACCCCACTTCTCTCTCTCCCCTCTCTCTCACATTCCTCCTTCTCTCTCTCCCTTCTCTCTCTCACCTCTCTCTCACCTCCCTTCTCTATCCCACACCCCTTCTCTCTCTCACTCCCCATTCTCTCTCACACACTCCCCTACTAGACACCAGGGATAAACTACTTCACTTTTTTAGATCTCTGCTATGACCTGCTCATCTTGGGTGACATGGTATAGCTCACATATTGAGATCTACATATATACAGACATATATACATATGAATATATAAAGAAATATATATATATATATATATATATATATATATATATATATATATATACTCTATCCCCATAGATTGTGTTATCCCCACACCATTTTCTGCCAGCTAAGAGAGATTTAAATGTATCATTAAACATAATTCAGATTGTTTTTAATTCAGAATGTTTTAGATATTGTTTAGATATATATTTTTTTGATAAAGACAATAATCTCAAATATAGATACCACTTATAAATAAAATTAACTACTGATGTCACATTAACAGTAAGAGCAAGCAGCAAATCTAATTCAGAACACATAATTATAGTAAATCATTTAGGGCAATAGAGTATGCATGGATGTATCCATTACAATGTTTTCATTCAGTTGTACAACAGAAGAATTGTGCAGTGAATAAAAATGTCAACTCCTGATACCATTTTAACACTCCTTAACACCAAAACACATATGTAACAAACCCATCCATGGTGGTGATGTGTATCATAATCCATTCTTAGATACAGGTTATCATCATATCCTCTACACATCTCAAGATTGAACTGGGATGGTACCCTCTTAAGCAATGTATAATAATGTGATTGTGGCTACAGAGAAAGTCACATTTTTCCTCATGTGTATTAATTCTCTATGCTAATGAGATTAGAAGGCCAGTGAACTCTGCAAAAATGGAGACCCACCAATCTTTTCTGAAGAACAAAACTCAGGCATTATGTCCAATCAATTATCCCAAATATTATTGCTCAACTAGATTAAATGAGTCAGTACACATACAGGTATTTTTGTATATAAAATAACTAACCGATTAAGTAACTTGTGTGACAAGATACCCTGACCAGGCTTTGGGCTCAGTAATTTTATAGTATGTTGTATAATTATGTAATATGTTATGTTATTTTGATTACCCTATGTATGTTAGTTAATGTATGTTATGTTGCATGTTTGGTTTATGAACAGTTAAATATTTAGAATGTTATGATGTCAGTAACTGCTAGGTAGATTCAGGTATGTATTCAGTCAGTTGGTATTCTGCTGTGTGGAAGAGTTCTCTGAATGAGGATATATAAAGTATGTGCATGCTCCTAAGAAAAGGGAGGTATTATATCTTGAAGATATATAAAGTATGTGTATGCTACTAAAGAAAAGGGAGGTATTATATCTTGAAGATATATAAAGTATGTGTATGCTCCTAAAGAAAAGGGAGGTATTATATCTTGAAAATATATGAAGTATGTTTATGCTCCTAAAGAAATGAGGGTAACATATCTTGAAGATATATAAAGCACGTGTATGCTTCTAAAGAAATGGGAGATAACATATCTTGAAGATATATGTATGTGTCAGCATTCCTAGAGAAGATGGATGTTAAGCAGTTATGCTTCAGACTTCATAAAATGTGGGGAGCGGATATCACAGACTCTGAATAGGTGAATATGCATATGGAACAATATATCTAGTAGAAAACATATTGGATTGGATGCTATGACGCCTAGCATATGAAATATTGTTAATGACTGTATTAGCAATTTATACAAAACCCAGAAGACTCACAGACCGTAACAGAATTTTATCAGTTCAAATTTACACATCCACCCATTGAACCTGTTATAAAGTTTCCATAGCAATAAAAGCAGTTCCTAATTTATTTATACATTTTTTATAATGCTGAGCCTGGGTTCATATTACTAAATACTGCATCTGAGTAAGGGCATTTGAGAGACATCGGCTGTCTTGGTGAAGGAATCAAAACAATCTGAAAGGTCTGCTGGGTGGGTTTGGCCACAACAGCATTAAAAAGCTGAAGAAAGCAGATCTTCACGCTGTGCCATTTACATACTGTACTTATTAATGACAAAACATTCCTCTGTACTTCTCAATACATACCCTTAAAGAGAGGACAAACAACTTGCTTCTAATTAAATTACACCATGAGCCTACATCATAATTACATCCATCATCATTTTGTTGTTTTTGTTTGTTTTCAATATCAATAAATGTGCTGGCACCTATATTAAAATATCGGAACCTGGTGATGCCGACCGAGTGTTTTGGTGCTGTTCATACTTCAACTTTCTTTTTTTGCCCTTCTTAGAGGTAACATTATTCATGCTACCTATATAACTGCAGATTATTACTCTTTATAATTAGTTTTTTTTAGAAATATAACTTTAGTCTGCAACTGTGGTTTTTGTAATAACTGACACATATGTTACATGTAATGGCTTTTCTCAATTAAAAAAATATTTAAAAAAAACAGCAAGCTAAAAAGGTACCATATGCTTTATTTATAAAACACCAATATTTTCAATAGAAATATAATAAGTTTACAGTAAATTTGATTCAGAAAGTACAATGGGGTTATACATTATAAGGTATAGTGTAATACAAATACAATACAATCGAATAAGACAATACAATGTAATCAGACAATCTCACGCAGCAGACAATTTGATGCCGTATAGTAGGGGGCCCTGCTCCAGAGAGCTTACAATCTAGAGGGGAGCTTACAATCTTGAAGAGGTTTGGCCTCACAACAATAGTTCTTTGAAATTACTCTTGTAATTATGTCTATTTTGGGGTTCAGAGAATAAAAATGCTACATAAAAATAATCTTCATAGTAATTATATTATTCAAGGCTTATTTAGGTAAAATTTTCATTATGTTGTGATTGATGTTTATTAGATTCTATATCATTGTGTACCGTTTCTTGGTGCATCATCTTTACAATATGCAAATAACGTCAAATGGTGAATTGTTTCTTTCCATCAGATATAGCTTACAAATAATTAAACACACATATCATTGTTTTTTCCCATAAATACAGCTTCAAATACTGTTAGTTAATTCAGTGATATCTAACAAACAATAGTTGACATTTTTAAGAATATGTTTTACTTTCTACCAATTAATATCAATCATCTAGTGTGTTTGCTATCATGTATTCTTCAAAATAACAATGTGACAAGCACAAAGAAGGAGTGCGGCCTTAATTATAAGTTAAAATTGAAGACAGCTCCATAGGTGGTATATTTATGAGTAGCATTCAAAATGAGATAATAATTGTATATTTCAATCTAACTGAATAAAGTAAAAATCTTTATTTTTTGAAAATAGTAATAAAATCAGTAGTCTGCTTTCATAGATTTAATTACCGTAAGTCTTCTTAACTAGAGGTTTGTAAGGAAAATTAGAATCACTCATATGTAACTGAATTATATGAAGTTAAACATATATTTATTAAACATAGGTATAGAAGTTGGACAACATACAAACATACCTTTACAAGAGGTGATTGTTTTGTCAAGTTACTCACTTGATTGTTTAAATGTATCTTTGGGGGAGGTATTCTGTAGGTTACCAGATTAAGAATGAAGATTTAGGACTGGTCTCCTTTGAATTTGTTAATATACCTCCAATGCATTTCACATAGTGCTTCATCATTGATTCTTGCATTGGAACTTATTGATTGGGTCAATAAGTTAGCATTCCTTCAGTAGTTGCAGTTCTTATCCCAGCATATGTATAAACAGTAGTGCATTCATAGAAACATTCACTTTTTTCTCTGTATTCACTAAGCTATGCTTTACATTAAATGTGCAAGCCATCGTGAGCATTTAAATATTTATTTAAAAAACACAATTTAGGGCTAATGCACTTTTCTCACAGGCAGTGGCACTGAAGTAAATCTCAGATCATGGGCCTTTATAGCCACATAAGTATCTTTAATTATGTAATTAGTTATTTAATTAATATTTCTCCGCTAACGCAAGAGTGTAAGGTTACGATCACTAATTAGCTGATGGTTGTAGTTTTCTCCCAATTAAGACATTAATTAGCTATTGAAAAATATATTTACTATTTATGAAAAAAAAAATATTTGTCAAACATGTACATGCACTATATACATATGCAATAATAAAACATTCAATTAAATAATTAATTTATTATATAAAAACAAAAAAAACAAACAAACATTAAGCACATATATTAATGTAGAAAATAAGAATATTCATAATAGCTTATTGCGAGAAGCATAATACAAATATATAATTGGAAAATATTAACAAAAAATACCACATATTTCTAAACTGAAACTAATAAATACATTTTAGGTTATGATAGGATCCAAGCAAACTTCTTATTATTTATAAAGTATTAGAATGCTAAGTTTAAAATCTCCCCCCAAAAAATTTGAACATAGCAATACTGCCTGCTGTACCGTCAACATGCAGGTCCCATTCTAGAAATAGCTAAAGCTGACATTTATTCAGTTCTCTATCGATCAAGGTAAGAATAAAAGAGGGGAGGATCAGCAATCTTCCCCAAATCAAGTTTGAATCCAAAGCCATTTTTTGTTGAACAACCTATAGGGCCTATGCAGATGCAAAATACAAACAGATTGTTAGCTCTTCAGCCTATTGCTCGCTGCATATATCGATTATAAATAATTAGAGTATATTAATTTATTGCATAAATAACTAATTCTTAATTAATTAAATGAATAAATCATTAATTATTACTTAACTTCATATACATAGAAATATATTTCTCTCTCAGAGGACCAAAAGTAGACGACAGGAGAGGCTCGCAATGAGCGCCGTACAAAACGGTTTCAATTATGTCTCAAACAGCATTCCCATGGCTTCAAATTGTATTGCCCCGTCATTTTTGACGGGCAAGTCGCTAGTGTTATATAATAAGTTCTTCCAACATGTCTAAGGTTTGATTTTCATGATGTGTGTACTGGGATTTTGTGTTCCAACTCTGAAATCAAATCTTCCATAACTTCTTACTTAAACAGATCTCCCTGGAAATGTCTACATATGATCAGTTAATGGATGTCACTTGATATATCTTAATGTCTGACTTGGATTTACATATGTGTGGATATTGTGCTTTTCCTACACAAGAGTGCGACTACTGTACCGGACAAGATTTCTATGACTCATGAATGACCCCTCAAAAGTCATCATCAAGCTCCCTGGTTTGAAAGTACCACTAGGAAAATGAAAAAAGGAGTCAGGCTTAAAAGGAAAACTTGTACAATGACTACTGCAAAGCCATATCAAGGAATACAAGTGCAATTAATTAGAAGAAATAAGAGAAACTGTATACCCACTTTTATTTAGGTATCAGAACAATATCTTCTTTATTTATTCCTTTATTTGTTGACACAAACAAATATACAATATATGTATCACAATATAAATATCATTCTTCATGTTATTACATAGTTACATAGACATTGTATAATGTTTAATAAAGGCAAATGGGCCTTACCAAAACAATATATGTAGGAAAAGAAAGAAGGGAAAAAGAAGGCAATAAGCTAACAGAAGAGTAAAGAGAAACGAAGAAGGAAAAGAAGTCAGTGAGATGAGAGCCGAGCCTCAGGTCCAGGGAAACATTACTCCATAAATCTGCCCCAGATAGCTCATTTTAATTTATCTGGGGTCATTGCTATCATCCTTTTAGCTGTCATTAATATCTGAATAAGAAAAGCTGTTTCAGCCTGGTTTAAAGTTTCAGAAAAAAACGAGAAAAGGAATTTTTTATGGAGGGAGTGAGCTGTTTATTCAAGATACTAATGAAAGAAAAAAGGGGAGAAGATAGTACACCTTTATATCTAACCACAGACTAATCCTCACATAGCATCCAAAGTGTATCTAGAAGTGTCTTAAAAAAGTGAAGAGTGACCAACTGTAAAGTTTAGAATAAAACATAGCCTTTATTGAGTACCAAATATAAAAGTAATCGCAATAAGTACATAAAAATAGGCAATTTTAAGATAAAAATTAAAAGAAAAGTCAATGTCCCATGGTAAATAATCTATTAGTACAGAGGTAAATAAGTATTAGATTTATATATACATTGGCACTCAGTAGTTTAAATGCTATAGCAAAAAAATCAGTGGATGCAGCAAAAAATAAATAAATTAAATAGTAGCATATACAAAAATGCACTTAAAAGTTAAATTACCATAAGCGCAGAAATAAATAGAGTATATAATAATCACAATATAATGTGCATACAGTTAATGTTGCAGTGAAGTGAAATGATGGTATATACACGCATTCACCCAATAGTTAAATTACTATAAGGGCAGAAAAAGATAGGGTATATGTTAATAACAGTATAATATAGCCTACTGTATATATCATAACATTTCATAGGTAAGTATTTAACACACCAATATGTACTTTAAATCAACAACATTGCTTTGAAGGCAGAAGTAAGTAAAGTACCATATTTTTCCGTGTATAAGATTTTTTAAGTCTAAAATAAGGGGAGCATCTTATATGGAATGTTGCAATTAGATACCCTAGTCTGGTACTGTAATGCTGCATCTGGCCACTGGATTTAAGGCAGGAGAAAATATACACATTTGGAAATGCATTGGTTCCAATTAGAGTGCATTACACTGCAAGTGTGCATAAAAATATGTATTTTATACGTTTTTATTGTGTTACACATATATTTAAGGGCACTTCCTGTCATTTCACTGATTTCCATTCCAGCTCAATATCTTTAATATCTTTAATATTTAACACAGGATCATAAAGATATTGAGCTGGAATGGAAATCAGTGAAAATCCTGAGAGAAAATGCCCTTAAATATATGTGTAACAGAAGAAAAACTTATGAAATACAATTTTTTTGGCACACAAGCAGTATTATGCACTCTAATTGGAACCAGTATTTCCACTACGTGTGTCTTTTCTCCTGCTTTATAACAGTGGCCAGATGCAGCATTACAGTGTGTTACACATCGCGAATGAGCTGATCAGCTTGTGTGTGACATGTGTGTGGCATGTGTGTGATTCCTGTGTGCATATAAATGTGTATTTTATAGGTTTTTATTGTGTTACACGTATATTTAAGGGCACTTTCTGTCATGATTTTCACTGATTTCCATTCTAGCTCAATATCTTTGTGATCCTGTGTTAAACTGGAAAAATGCAATGCAGATCGCAACTGAGTAATAAGTGATGTGATCACAAAGATATTGAGCTGAATTGGAAATCAGTGAAAATCATGACAGAAAGTGCCCTTAAATATATGTGTAACACAATAAAAACTTACACATTTGCATATTTATTTATTTCCAAAAATAGGGGTTTTCTTATACATGGGGTCATCTTATAGACGGAAAAATCCGGTATATAAAAATCACAATATAAATAATGGTATTTACACACATGTTAAATTACTATAAGGGCAGGGAAACGTAGAATATATGTTAATCAATGTATAGTTTAATATATACCTGCGATAGCGTATCATAGGTAAGTGTTCAACACATCAATATGTGCATTAAGTCATCACAATTAACTTGTATGTGTGTGTAAGTGGACAAAGTGGAATCAACAGGGGATACATGAAGTTTAAACTGTGGCCCTATATAGCTCGGTTGTAGTGGAGGTTATCAGGTACCCACTACTTACCCCCTGGCCCTATAGCAATGACACAGTGCCTGAAGCTACACTAAGCTACCTGGGACCAATCCTTCTGAAGATCTACTTGCTAACACTCTGGAACCTCTTAGTCTCAATACAAATGCAATGTCACAAACGCCTGTATTGCAGACTTGATGAGTCTGACACTTTCTGCTCCACAGAGCTGGCTTCTGATGTCATCAACACAGGACACTGCTACCAGATACTTCAGTTCCTTGGGAAATAGTATGCCCATATGGGCAATCATTATTTGAATTCTAGTTCAGGGTATTTGGCTTTGAGTGAGATTTGTTCTGCTTTGGTCAAATTTAGTGATATTGTATAACTGCTCAAAAAATGTTTCTGGTTTTGTTAGCGGCAACAGAACCTCATCTGCAAATGCCACAATCTTTTGTGTAGCTCCTTTTATTTATATGCCATTAATCACTTCTGATTTCCTAATTGCCTTGGCTAGGGGTTCAATCATTAGTCAGCGGGCATCTGTGCCGGGTTCCATTACTCACATTGAACTTGAGAGGTGTATGGCCGAGACCCAAAACATATGTTGAGGGGTTAGAAAATAATTGCCTTAGCTCCAAAATCAACTATGCCAAATTTTTGGAGAGTCTTGTCCATATACTACCAACCCACTCTATCGAATGTCTTTTCTACATCCAAAGGCATCCTAATAACTAGTCTTTTCTTTTCATTTGATAACAATATCACATTTATTAGCCTTCTGGTGTTGCTGGCCCCCTGTCTTGTGGTTATATATATAACCTGTTTGATCTGGCAAGATTAATTTAGATATTACTAGGTTCAATCTTGTGTCTAGAATTTTTGCGTAAAATTTAATATCTGTGTTAATCAAGGAAATGGGATAGTAGTTTTTACAGTCAAGAGGGTCTTTGTCTTGTTTGGGTATCATTATTATAGCAGCTTCTAGATTTTCTGACGGTACCTTACCTGAAGCATTAATTTTGTTAAACATATGTTTTAAATAGGGTATTAAACTATCTAAACATATTTCATAGTAATGATTTATACACCCATCTGGACCTGGTGCTGTATGTAGCTGTAATTTAGAGATAGCCTGTTTGATTTCTTCAAATGAGATTTCTCTATTCAGTTGCTCATAGACCGTATGCCCGGGCCCGCAGCGAGCTACACTTATGGTGCTATTCAATTTGCTTAGACCGCAAATTACAGGCCGCAACCCCAAGCCCGTAAACCCTCTCTGCACACACAAGCTGTAAAGGGGCCGGTTGAGCCAAGCTCGTCTGTCAATAACCAACTGCGTAATAATGTAGTGCAACACAGGCCTCCCAGCCAATAAAAAGCGGTCTAGCCAAATATGATTGACAGTAGAAGATAATAAATTTGCGTTCCACATGCCCATGCATTGACTGTGTTGTATTTTCTTTCGAAGTAGCATGCAGGTCCCAGAGTTGGAGGTTAGGTTCAATTGGAGAGAGAGTAAGAGAGATTTGAGAGAGGTAGTTTGCGATCTAATTGATTTATATTCTATTTCATGTGTATTTACACTTATACTTGCTTACACATATTTACAGATTACACATATTTGTAATACACATAGTTTAAAGAACACACATAGAGAAATATATAGTTAGGTCACCCCACACACACACACTCCCCATCCCACCCCCCACACACTATCCCCCAACCGTTATTAATAACACATAGCACATACATTTTTTTTTACAACAGACATATACAGTAAAACTTTTTTAAATTTATCCTTATTTTAATTTTGGGATATAATGGAGGGAAAATAGTGGAGGGATGAGTAGTGGAGAGTTGGGGAAGAGGAGAAGAGGAGAGTGGAGGAGGCCATGAGGAGGGAGAGGAGAGTGAGGAAGGAGAGGAGGAGGAGGGAGACAAGCAGGGAGAGGAGGAGGAAGAGGAGGAGAGTGCAGTGGTGGGTGGTTGTAGGAGGCACACAGAGGAGAGGGACAGAGGGGAAGGGGGGGGTGGTAGTTTGGGAAAGGGACAGGCCCTTATCCCAGGGGGGGTGGTAGTTTGGGGAAGGGACAGGCCCCAGGGATAGGTCAGGGAGGCAAGGGTCCCTGTCCACAGTCAAGAGGGCAAGAGGCTGTGGGCAAGCACAGGGCCCTCATATATACGCACCGGGAGTATGTGGTCCTCCTCAGTGCTATCCATGGCTGCCCCGTCATTCTTTCAGGAAGGAGGGAAGTGAAGCCAGGGCCTAGGGCTCAGGCTTGGAAGAAGGTAGCGGCAGAATTTACTGTGGTAGGCATAGCGCCAAGGGATGTGAGGTCAGTCCTGGTGGCCTAACAGGACCCAGCCTCTATGTCAGGTGAAAATCACATACATCAACATGTCACCACATGTGGATCACACACACTACACATGTACATGATGACCAAAAAGGACACTGACACATCAGCTCCATGGAATTAACAAGAGATGGATGCATCATTAAATCCATGAAGGTGACAAATCACTATCATTCCTGGGCACAATAACAGTAAACAAGCAGCAGAGAGTCAATTTATTGGTGTGCCCACTGCAGCCTATACAGTTACAGAATGCAGCCGGATTCAAAAAAGCGTTAGGAGCCAAGAAAGATCAAGACCATAAACCAAAGAATAGATTAAATCTATCATATGATAGCTAATCTGAGTTACAATTAGGAGAATCACCCAGGTTCAGATTGCTAGGAATGAACACATAACAATGTATTATTCATCATACTAATGACATATACCTTTCATTTCTATCTTTCAGTATCCTCGAGTGGGTCTGGGTCCAGTGGTGAGGGAGAGTCAGGGGTTTCGGCTCCATCTCAGCAGGATGTGAAGGAGCAAGCCTAGCCTAGCAGGAACTGGCACAGGGAGAGGAGTAAAGAGGAGGATCTGAGAACCCTGGCTCAGAGGAGGAGGTGGTCCTTTGGGTGGTGGGGTCACCATCTAGACCCTGGAAACCCCACCGGGATTTGACCCTACCATTCCCCTCCTTCAAAGACTGCATATCTCTCCAGGGCCCTCCAACTGGATTTATGGGCACCAGTACAGCCAGTCACCACCTCATTCCCCACACAGCAGTGCGCTGGCCTATCCGCCACCACCACCAGGCACACCCAAACCACCTCAGGAATCGCCCCAGGCTACAGCTGGGCCCCAGACCCTCCCCACTCCATCACCACCAACTCATCACCCACCAATGCTCCACAGACCTCCATCCCCACCACCAATAAGCTAGGCTGAGCAGGTGGAGATGCTGGCCCTCATGCGTCATTAACTGGACTGTTTTCTGGGGATCCAGGCCAGCATCTTCGCCAATCATGGAGAGCTCATGTGCAGCCTGGTAAGGTGCATTAGGGAGAATAGGAGGCATCATCTTATGACTGAGACCTAACTGGCCGGTCCCCATCCCCGCCTCCTCTACCCCAGAGGCATCCCATAGCCACCAGTAGACTGGCCCCTCCTCTCACCATGCCTCCACCACCTGTTGTGCCGCTGCCTCCCGGGGGTTGCCTCCCCCGCCTCACCACCAGCAGGGAGATGGTGGCAGGCCATAGAGCATGTGGGCCCTGTGGCTAGGCGGAGGAGGACATAGGGGCTGCAGACATGTTTGTGCCTTCTCAAAAGCACTCCTCAGTGACAATCTATTGGTCACAATGTTAACCTAATCTAGCCTGGCTACAGAGTCTTGGATCTTGGCCTATGTGATATTTTGTATGCAGATGGCTACCTCCCATCCCATGGTCCATGATCCTCTTCTCTGTGGACACGTAGGGTTCTGCTTAACATGTCACCAATTGATGGTCACTGAGGAATTCTGTTGAGAAGAGATGCTGCAGTCCCTATGATTTTTTAAGGCTTTATTTTGTAGGATGTCTTTTTTTCTCTTTTTAGATACAATTCAGGTCCATGAAGGCATCTTCTGCATCTGCAAGCATTGTGAAGGAAATGTATGAGGTGTAAGGTTTTCCCAGTGCCTCTCAGGAAGACATTCCTTCAATGACAGCCCCCCTTAACATATAGCTCCAACAATCTTAAAACTATCATATAGCCAGATATCCCAGACATGAATGCTGTTAGCTTATTTGTAGACTAATACCGCTATGGCAGTGGACTTGCAAAGTCTCACAATGACATGTTAATGACATCCAGCATTAGCCACTATGTTCCCTTTCACTTTCTTCTTCACCATAAGCTCTAGCGTTATTCTCAGACTATCCTCCTCATTTGCTCCACATTATGTCTCCAACACCATTAATATCTCTCCTTCCCTACTTTTCTCCCTCTGCTCTGCTCCCACAAGCTCCTCTCCTTTCTTCAATCACTATGTCATTCATGTTCTAAAGACCATAAGCAGAATGCTTCTGTAAGTCATACACTCATCTCATCTCCCTGCTTATTTTACTGCTGGAGTTTTATGTCCTAAAACTGACCCTTCACTCAGTCCCACCTCTCATCTACTCTTTTCAGCAACAAGGTTATTAACTCTGTCCTTAATCCATGTATTTCAATTTGCTCCTCTATGTCTAAAATGTACCCTCCACCACTTATTTCCAAGTTCTTACATCTTCCCACCTAAGCAAACTTTCACACCTCCTTCCTGACCCAATCTATTCCTTCTATTTCTTCCCCAGACTTCTGCCTCTTCCATTCCCTTTAGATTGTAAGTAGTGAGTTTTCAGTCTTGTTGGTTGCTTTGGGAAAAAGCACTTTCTACAAAGATTCTAAGCTCAAAACAGGGCCCACCATTTTTCAGTTGTTAATATTGTATTTTTTCCCTGCTATCTCCCCTTGTACAGCGCTACGGAATATGTTGGCGCGTTACAAATAAACAATAATAATAATAATAATATATGCACTAGTGAATCATGTGATCCTGACCTCAATATTGGTCTGAGAACAGATCATTGGGTCTGATGTAAGTGACATTGAATCTGGCTGCTGACCTTTGTGTCCTCTCCGTAGTAATAGGTATGTTCCCATATTTCTGATTATCCAGAGAACTAGTTAATACTTAGTAATGCTTGCAGATGGGAATCAGGTGAGTTGGTGTATTATTACAGTTACAGTATTTAGCGCTGTACTGTACATGCTTGTTGATTAGTTTTTTTATCCTCCTCCACCTTTTTTTAGTTGGCCACTTTTTTTTTTGTTTTTTCACCACACTGTACGTGTGAAACTGGATTGGATTACACAGTCCAGAGGTTGAATCATCTGAGCAGGTCTAGACAAGTTGTAAATATTATGCACATTAATGGTTTCTTCAATTAAATGCAGTCATTTGTGATGATCCTTTTTTTATCAGAGTCAGGTTGCAGTGGTATAGTGACCACATGTGACCCTGGTGGGTGCTATGCATCATGCTTATTCTGGACTATGACATTACCCCCTGTAGGTATCCCGTTTTTCCCATAATCCTCTTGCTCTCTCAGGACCCACCCACACCACACCCATGATATTAATGCACAGTCTTGTACATTTCTGCTTGTGATCTGTGTATAAAGTTAAGCTTTGTTTTTCCATTCTAACCATGTCAGTGTGTTTTCAATGGTTTGGGTTATGGGTCATCCACATGCATCAATTAGTGTCACATTCATATATATATATGTAATAGATCAATACATATCAAAAGAATCATAGTCATAATAGCATTAGATATCATATAATACTAAATATCAAATATAATAATAATAAATGGTTAATACACAGGTCAAGTCCAATTAGTGATACTGTGGAGTATGAACATTTCCCTGAGGGCCTGATAGGAATATGACAGGTAATACTGGAGTGGGCTGCCAGTTTCATTTTCTAGTGGACTGTGATTTGTCGGACCTCTCTGCTATGCTACGTATGTTGAATCCCACTAGTAAACAAGAATTACTGACATGCTTTAATGCCCACCTCCTGTGGGATTGATGTATACAGTGATTCAACATCAATCCTCACCAGAAGATAATTAGGTCCTAAGTGGATATGTTCAAGACATTGATCTCAAAACTCTGTCAATTTATATACTTGAATATTGAGCCAGACTATTGTTAGTCTTTAAAAAATTATATTCTTCTTGTGAAATAACATCACTGGCCATTCCCTCATCTAAAATAGACATCAATTCACTTTTAAACTTGATGGTGGGGTCACATTCTAGACATATGTAACAAAGTACATCACACAATAACCGTTGGTTTTGTGTATGTTACTGTGATTGTTTTAACAACACAGTGTTCCCTCCTTTATCTAAGGGTTTTATTATGAAATTCTCATCTTTCTGAAGATCAAATAAGGCTGACTTTTCCTCCTTTATTTGCCACCGAAAGTTCCAAATCTTGGCACACAAGAGAAACAAATACCTCAACCTGGGCTTACAAGCTGAAACTGGGGGTGAATTTGCTTCTGGGGTTTAGACAAGAGTATGGGCCCTCTCCTTTATCAGAGTATCATCATTAGGAGAAATAACAGATCCTTCAAACAACCTTGTTCCGAAGGGCTTATACCCATCTGTTCACCTTGATTTTGGAAGGACTTTTTATGCTATTTAATCAGCAGAAGTTTCCTGGCAATACGATGTACATCCTTTATCCATTCAAATATATCGAAATGTGCTGCATGTGAAAATGAAATTCCCTTCTTTAATAGACTTCTATGATGTGGTTCAGGAGACTAATAACTTGCATTGCAGAGGGAGTTTCTATAGCTAATTCAGAGAGCGATAGGCCCATCTGTTCCAAACCCTCAAATCTCTCGATCGGCGATCATGATTGTATGGGCCAAAAAACCCCCTTTCTGACTGCTTTGGGTTAGATCTTAAACTACCACCATGTCTGTTATGATTTAGACTTGAACTGAAATTATCAATGTCAGCATCTGATGTGTCATAAACAGAAGATGTTACACCCTCTGTGATGGGTTCTCTAACTTTAAAAGAATGCTTATAAACAGTATTCTTTCAAAATCTCTTAAACCTCTAGTATAATTCTATGCTTCCCATCTTTTAAAGTTTTGCAAAACCTTTCAATGTTAGTTTTTAATTTATTCTCCAAATCATCAAATTTATCATGGCCACGGCAAGTTTTAATGTCTGCCAAATGTAAAGCTAATTTTGCTTTATTACTTTCAAGTATCTTTTCTTCCTCCTTGGCGTCCATTGCAGGCCTCCCGTCACAAATGGCAGGATAATAGTTGATTCCCCCTTGTGTCTCTTCCCCCACTCCCTCCCCTGTGTATCTTCCCTCCCTCTCCCTCCCTGTGTCTCTTTCTCCCTCCCCTGTGTCTCTTTTCCCAGTCTCCATCCCATGTGCCTCTTTGCCACCTCTCCCTCTCCTGTGTCTCCTTTCCCCCTCTCCATACCCTGTGTCTCTCTGTCCCCTCCCCTGTGGCTCTCCCCCCTCTCTCCCATCCCTCTTTCTCTCCCCCCCACTCCCTTCCCTGTGTCTCTTTCCCCTTCTGCCTCCATGTGCCTCTTTGCCCCCTTTCCTTCCCCTGTGTCTCTTCCCCCCTCTCTCCCACCCCTATGTCTCTTTCCCCCACTCCCTTCCCTGTGTCTCTTTCCCCTTCTGCCTCCCCTGTGTCTCTTTGCCCCCTCTCCCACCCCTGTGTCTCTTTGCCCCCTCTCCCTCCCCTGTGTATTTCCCCTCTCCCCTGTGTCTCTCCCCCTTCCACCCCTGTGTCTCTTTACCTCCCTGTGTCTCTTTGCCCCCTTCTGCCCCCCCTGTGTCTATTAGCCCCCTCTCCCTCCCCTGTGTCTCTTTCCCCCCTATCCCTCCCATGTGTCTCTTTGTCCCCTCTCCCTCCCCTGTGTCTCTTCCACCCCCTCTCCCTCCCCTGTGGCTCTTTGCCCCATCTCCCTCCCCTGTGCCTTTCCCTCCCTCTCCTTCCCCTGTGTCTCTTCCCCTCCCCTACCCTGTGTCTCTTTGCCCCCTCTCCCTCCATGGTGTCTCTTCTCCCCCTCTCCCTCCCCTATGTCTATTTTCCCCCTCTCCCTCCCCTGTATCTCTTCCCCCCTCTCCCTCCCCTGTCTCTCTTTCCCCCAATCCTCGCAACGAGTGCCTTTGACGCCCATTGCGGTCCTCTCCCCCCTCTCCCTTCTGCTCCCATTGCGGGACTTCGGCATGCGCTACGCGCATTCGCAAACCCACAACTTTGCAAGCGTTGCAAACAAACTCACAGTACGACAACTATATATGTGATGCCTTTAAAGATGAAGTGAAGATACAATTGTGAATGAGGGAACAGAGAGCCATTAGAAATATAATTGGATAAGACTGAATTAAACACAACACCAATTCTCTCTCACTGGCTCAGAAGCAGACTCCTTGCATCATTCGCTGCCAAAATAGCTATGCAAAAATGTAAGCTCACGTCTCACACACAACTTCCACCAATGTATCATAGATCTCTCCATGGTTCTACAGAGACATTAACATTTATTTATCCTTTTTTTTTCCATTGCTCAACGATACTTTCATATTGACATTTGCACATTGCTGCAATGTTACATTGGCTCTATAACAAAGAGCTTGGATGGCTGACTAAACAGTTCCTCATAGATAAGTTACAGTATTTTTAAAACCCTAACATTTTAGTAACAAAATTCAACTGCGCACTGTTCCTGCACTAATATAATATCAATGATTTTAAAACCCACAGGGACTCTTTCTGGCCACAATAGTGATGGAAAAGTTGTTTTAAGGGGACTAACACCTGGACTGTGGCATGCCGGAGGGGGATCCATGTCAAAACTCCCACGGAAAATTACATAGTTGATGCAGAGTCTGGTTTTAATCCATAAAGGGCATAAATAACCTAACATCCCCCTCCATCATCATCCTCCCCTGTATCTTTTTACTGTGTCTCTTTCCCCCCTTCCTCATCACCCTCCCCTGTGTCTCATCGCCTCTCCCTCATCATCCTCCCACCTCCCTCATCATCCTCCCCTGTATCTCTTTACCCCCTCCCTCATCATCCTCCCCTGTGTCTCTTCCCCCCTCCATCATCATCCTCCCCTGTGTCTCTTTCCCCCCTGCCTCATCATGCTCCCCTGTGTCTCTTTTCCCCCTCCCTCATCATCTTTCCCTGTGTCTCTTCCCCCCCTCCCTCATCATCCTCCCCTGTGTCTCTTTCCCCCTTCCTCATCACCCTCCCCTGTATCTCTTTACCCCCTGCCTCATCATCCTCCCCTGTGTCTATTTCCCCCCTCCCTCATCATCCTCCCCTGTGGGCTGTTAGGGCTAAGTGTGAGGGTTGTTAGGGTGAGGGGTGATAGGGATAAGTGTAAGGGGTGTTAGGGTGAGGCATGTTAGGAATAAGTGTGAGGGGTGTTAGGTGTTAGGGATAAGTGTGAGGGGTGTTAGGGTTAGGGTAAGGGGTGTTAGGGATAAGTGTAAATGGGTATTAGGGTTAGGTGTTAGGGTGAGGCATGTTAGGAATAAGTGTGAGGGGTGTTAGGTCTTAGGGATAAGTTTGAGAATGTTAGGGTTAGGTGTTAGGTTGATGGGTGTTATGGATAAGTGTGAGTGGTGTTAGGGTTAGGGTAAGGGGTGTTAGGGATAAGTGTGATTGGTGTTAGCGTAAGGGATGTTAGGGTTAGGTGTTAGGGTAAGGGCTGTTAGGGATAAGTGTAAGGGGGTATTAGGGTTAGGTGTTAGGGTGAGGCATGTTAGGAATAAGTGTGAGGGGTGTTAGGTCTTAGGGATAAGCGTGAGAATGTTAGGGTTAGGTGTTAGGTTGATGGGTGTTATGGATAGGTGTAAGGGGTGTTAGGGTTAGGGTAAGGGGTGTTAGGGATAAGTGTGATGGGTGTTAGGGTAAGGGATGTTAGGTTTTAGGGTAAGGGCTGTTAGGGATAAGTGTTAGGGGGTATTAGGGTTAGGTGTTAGGGTGAGGGGTGTTAGGGATAAGTGTGGGGGTGTTAGGGTGAGGGATGTTAGTGATAAGTGTGAGGGGGTATTAGGGTTATGTGTTAGGGTGAGAGGTGTTAGGGATAAGTGCAATGGGTGTTAGGGTAAGGGATGTTAGGGTTAGGTGTTAGGGTAAGGGCTGTTAGTGATAAGTGTGAGGGGGTATTAGGGTTAGGTGTTAGGGTGAGGGGTGTTAGGGATAAGTGCGGGGGGGGTGTTAGGGTGAGGGATGTTAGGATTAGGTGTAAGGGATAAGTGTGAAGGGTGTTAGGGTTAGGGTAAGGGGTGTTAGGGATAAGTGTGAGGGGTGTTAGGGTTAGGGTAAGGGGTGTTAGGGATAAGTGTGAGGGGTGTTAGGGTTAGGTGTTAGGGTGAGGGGTGTTAGGGATAAGGGTGAGGGGTGTTAGGGTTAGGTGTTAGGGTGAGGGGTGTTAGGGATAAGTGTGATGGGTGTTAGGGTAAGGGATGTTAGGGTTAGGTGTTAGGGTAAGGGCTGTTAGGGATAAGTGTAAGGGGGTATTAGGGTTAGGTGTTAGGGTGAGGGGTGTTAGGGATAAGTGAGGGGGTATTAGGGTTAGGTTTTAGGGTGAGGGGTGTTAGGCATAAGTGTGAGGGGTGTTAGTGTAAGGGGTGTTAGGGATAAGTGTGAGGGTGTTAGGGTTTGGTGTTAGGGAGAGGGGTGTTAGGGATAAGTGTAAGGGGTGTTAGGGTTAGGTGTTAGGGATAAGTGTGAGGGGTGTTAGGGTTAGGGTAAGGGGTGTTAGGAATAAGTGTGAGGGGTGTTAGGGTTAGGGTGAGGGGTGTTAGGCATAAGTGTGAGGGGTGTTAGGGTGAGGGGTGTTAGGGATAAGTGTAAGGGGTGTTAGGGTTAGGTGTGAGGGTGAAGGATGTTAGGGTTAGGTGTTAGGGATAAGTGTGAGGGGTGTTAGGGTTAGGGTGAGGGGTGTTAGGGATAAGTGTGAGGGGTGTTAGGGTTAGGTGTTAGGGTGAGGGGTGTTAGGGATAAGTGTGAGGGGTGTTAGGGTTAGGTGTTAGGGTGAGGGATGTTAGGGTTAGGTGTTAGGGATAAGTGTGAGGGGTGTTAGGGTTAGGGTAAGTGGTGTTAGGGATAAGTGTGAGGGGTGTTAGGGTTAGGGTGAGGTGTGTTAGGGATAAGTGTGAGGGGTGTTAGGTGTTAGGGTGAGGGGTGTTAGGGATAAGTGTAAGGGGTGTTAGGGTTAGGTGTTAGGGTGAGGGATGTTAGGGTTAGGTGTTAGGGATAAGTGTGAGGGGTGTTAGGGTTAGGGTAAGGGGTGTTAGGGATAAGTGTGAGGGGTGTTAGGGTTAGGGTGAGGGGTGTTAGGGATAAGTGTGAGGGGTGTTAGGGTTAGGGTGAGGGGTGTTAGAGATAAGTGTAAGGGGTGTTAGGGTTAGGTGTTAGGGTGAGAGATGTTAGGGTTAGGTGTTAGGGATAAGTGTGAGGGGTGTTAGGGTTAGGGTAAGGGGTGTTAGGGATAAGTGTGAGGGGTGTTAGGGTTAGGTGTTAGGGTGAGGGGTGTTAAGGATAAGTGTAAGGGGTGTTAGGGTGAGGCATGTTAGGAATAAGTGTGCGGCTTGTTAGGTCTTAGGGATAAGTGTGAGGGGTGTTAGGGTTAGGTGTTAGGTTGATGGGTGTTATGGATAAGTGTGAGGGGTGTTAGAGTTGGGTGCTAAGGTGAGGGGAGGATGATGATAAGGGGGAGAAGAGACACAGGGGTGTCCTTGCAGCAGAGATCAAAAGAGTCCTTCAGGACTGTATTGCACACTGTGTACAGTAGCCTAGCTATGGTTTTCCCTATTGATGCAGTATCACCTACACTCAGCCTCCTCTCAGTAAGACTGTAAGTTAGTTATGATTCCAAAATGGCTGCTGTCCATGAGTTAGAAGGGTCTGGAAGGCAGGGTATGATGCTGATTGGCTGGAATGTGTCTGCTGACTGTGAGTTGCAGGGTCAAAGTTTGCTCAATCATAAAGTATAGGGGGCGGATCGAGCATATGTTCGCAGTTCGCCGCGAACGCGAGCATGCTATGTTCGCCGGGAACAGTCCGCCAGCGAACTATTCGCGACATCTCTAATTATTTGTTATTAGATGCTGCAGAGGTCCTTGCAGGACCCCTGTAGCATCAGGGTTAATTTTAGTTGCCACGTGGGTCCAATAAAGTCCCCCATGGTGGAGGTTCACTTTTAGGTGCTTTGGGGGTCTTCTAAGGAGGTTAAAAAATTTTAACATTTAGATGCCATGGGGTCTCAATGGACCCCCATGGTTATTTAGATGGGGTGATTGTAGAAAGGGGTTGTTTTTTGAGCAGGGAACACAGCGATCAGGGAATGAGCATGGATAGGGATCCCTGGGGATTCCATTCACCTCATTCACGAATGGAGGGAATTCCCAGGGATTCTCATTAATGTTGGTGTGTTTGTGCTCAGTAGTATTACTGAGCACAGCCTTACAAGTAATCCTGAACCTTGTAACTTTACTTAAAGGCTTGGGTTTATGAGTTGTGGCTATGCTCATTCGTATTACGGCTGGGGAGCATTGAATAAATGTGTAACATTGCTGCAAAAAGTTCCTTCAGCCAAAATTATGTTTAACAGTACTTTGTGTCGAATAGAGCAGGACTCTATGTAATTATATATGGTGTAAGTATTAGGGAACAAGAGGGAAATGATAAGAGATGGAAATAAGATGCCAAAATGGGAAGAGAAAAACAGAAGATAAAAACCACTAGATGATATGAATAGTGTGATATGATGAAGATGGGAGCTAAGTGGTGAGAAAGAGCACATGAGTGGAGAAAGAGGAAGGGCACAGAGCTGAAAGATAGATTAGGGAAATGGAGGGAAAGACAGATAGAGGGCAAGAGTGGGGCAGTACAAAGGAAATGGTGACCAAATTAAATGTTAGAAACATTGTAAATGAGTGAGGGTTAATATGAGCAATAGGGTTTTTGTTTTATTGAGCAATCACTTAAAACTTAAGAGAAGCAGTGACTTTAATAAATATAGCTCACTGAATACCTTGCAGGTGTGTGATGCACTGTGGCCTAACTCAATCCATTTCATACCATCTAGAGATACATTGATAACTTAATCAACAACAATTAAAAGAACATTGTTCACATTGGCCATGAGTATATTACTGAAAACTCATCTTGTAATATTTTAAAGCTAAATCGTACAACAACTTTTATTATTGGAAGAGTAAATAAAATAAAACATGGTTTTTAGTTGAAAAACACCATTCAAAAAACAAACTCTTGGAATAAACCAGATATTTATTCGTTAAGCACAATAGACCTTTGTTTTTTACAAACTAAACCATAAAGAATGTATGATTAACTGACACACCTATTTATCTAAATGATTAACTGAGTTAAAACTTTCACATTTACTATTTAACTAAGACAATCTAACTCTGTTTACCGTGAAGTAGAAAAAACATCAAAACAAGCCCTAGAGCAATTTAAAAATAAATCAGCCAAAGTAAGAGGAAATTAATTCTTTACTTTCCCATAGCAACACTGCCTCTATTCTTTATGTTTATTGCGAAATACATATTTTCAGTTATGGGTTTGCACAATAATAAAGCTTATAATATAAGAGAGAATTGTTCGTGTTTCTCAATAGTTTGTGATAATAAGATACTCATTACAGTCAATGACAATATAAATAAAGACATTTTTAAAGAAAGAATTGTTTCTTAACCACTAATGAAAACAAATATTTTTTGTTCTCATTTTGTTAATAAGTGAATAATTGAAGGTTGCTCTTAGCCGTAGGGTGATAATGACTAATAAAAAGGTTTATCTATAGCACATTCCATAATACGAAAACCACTGCTTTAGTAGTTTCTGTCTCACACTTCAGAGTTTTAATTATTATCTTTTATTTATTAGGCTTTAACATATTCAGAAACAATGCACAATGGGGTAACACAAGTATAAAATAAAATATATAGATATAAATAATCGAGTAATCCTTGGACAAAGGATTTGTATTTACTGTGTGGGGAATGCAGATAGGGCACACAATAAATAAAAAGCAGAATATTATACATTTTATGTTGAGACAGTTGTGTGTTTCTGAACCTTTACAGTGTCTCAGTGAACCAAGATGAAGCTTGGTGATCACTATGCTAGGAATGGGTGGTGGCGCATCTTTCATGCGCTGGAGACCATCGCACTATCATCAGGGCACTAAGAACTGCACTCTGATGACGCTCTGCGCTCCAGCCTGCATCCGATCTGTCATTGTGTGCATGTGTCACTAGGAGCATGTTGCATTGCATGTTTATCACTACATACATGATAAACATTCAATGCAACATGCTCCTAGTGACACATGCACACAATGCCTGGCCCATATGGCACACTGTCAGGCCCTTCCCTTGCCCAGCAGGTCCAGTAAATATGAGATGAGGGCCTCTTAAACAGATGGGATGCAGGCTGGAGCGCAGAGCATCATCAAGGTAAAATGGTAGATTTCAAAGCAGCATAATTAAATATAAAAAGTAATAAACAAAAGTGTATATACTTTTTCTAAAAAAGAAAAAAAAAACAAGTCAGAAGTGCCCATCAGAGAACGAACCAACCTTAATAGTTTAGATATATGGCCATGATAAGCCACTCTGAGAGCAACCTCTTTTAGCTCACTTGTGCCCTTCACAGGGAGAAATATCCTGTAGTATATCAGTCTGGTCCCACTCAAAAGAGTGACCCAGACCCAAAATACCAGGCAATTCTACCCTGAACAGAAGAAACAGCAAACACCAGACGCGTTTCGGCCTTTATGGGCCTCGTCAGTGAGGTGCAGCTGAACTCCCTAAGGCGCAGTGAGCAAGGGGTCCACGTCTGGAGTCCCCTATTACCCTTAGGGAGACTAAACCCTAAGGGCAATTTGCATAAACAAAAAAAACAAGTCATGGCTATAGAACTAACCTATTAAGGTTGGTTTGTTCTCTGATGAGTGCCTCTGACTTACCTTTTTTTTGTTTATGCAAATTACCCTTAGGGTTTAGTCTCCCATAAGGGTAATAGGGGACTCCAGACGTGGACCCCTTGCTCACTGTGCCTTAGGGAGTTCAGCTGCACCTCACTGACGAGGCCCATAAAGGCCAAAACGCCTCTGGGGTGTGCTGTTTCTCCTGTTCAGGGTAGAATTGCCTGGTATTTTGGGGCTGGGTCACTCTTTTGAGTGGGACCAGCCTGATATACTATAGGATATTTCTCCCTGTGAAGGGCACAAGTGAGCTTAAAGAGGTTGCTCTCAGAGTGGCTTATCATGGCTATAGAACTAACCTATTAAGGTTGGTTTGTTCTCTGATGAGTGCCTCTGACTTACCTTTTATTTATTTTTTTATATATTTTTTTTCTACATTCAAAGAACAGTTTGCCTATTATCAAATTTAATTCTTCAATATATGATATTTTAAACACAGCCCTTTAGGGCAAAAAATATTTTGAAAGAGAGAAGTTGAAAAACAAACAATTGTGGGCATTGTGTTCTCCTAAAGTGACACAGCAAAAGTCCTATTTATTTAAAAAATTAGATTTTCACATATAAATAAATATGATAGCAGCTGTTAGTTAACAAACAAGCATCACATGTGCTTGAAGATTAGATAATGTAAGCATAATTTACATGAAGCAATGCTACTTCCTAACAAATGTATCTCATATGAGAAATCTCTCACAGTGGAGGTGATAAGGAAGCATACATAATAATAGTTGTTAATTAGTTTGCAAGCTCGCGAGGGACGCAGTTTGGTCCACAAATGTAGACCTTCGCAAAGCGAGGGGCAGCATTTGTGGAAGGTGGAGGCTCCAACATCGTCTGCAATGAGCCAAAGGCTCATTGCAGGCCGCAAAGCGAGGGGCCGCACTTGCGGAGGTGGAGGCCCTACGGCGTCTCACACACGGCTACAAACACAAGCGGCACTTTAACAAAATAGATCTAACACGCAATCACTAAATACGGACACAAAAAAATACGAACCGCAGGACTTAGAATGCAAAATTTACGGACTTACACCAAAAAAATACGAGCCGCGGGACTTAGAAAAAAAAACATTACGATCTTGCAAAAATACGACCTTAACAGCCGAACTGCGCGCTCATTAAAACATTAAAAACACAATAAACACACACAAAAAAGACATAAAAAGCTTACCCACAGCAAGCGGGGGGCACCCAGGACCTCTGCAAGTAAAGTTACACCTCAATTTAAGTCCAAATTCCAGAGTTTACACACAGGAAAATCCCCTAAGCGAGAGAAAAAATGGCCGCCAAAAAAAAACAAAACGAGGCTACAGGACCCTAAAGACGCAAAACACCACCAAGCACATCCAGCTTTTCAAAAAAGCTGTACGAGGTACAAGATACACTTTTAGCAAGGACGCAAAATCATCCACAGCCGGGTACCACATACACACATTTTACAACACTAATTTACACAATGCGGAAGTACATAGCTACCCTAACGTCTTTCCCTCGCACATACAGCCTATTTACACTACACACTGCACACATTGCTGACACTTACACCTCAGCTCCACAACACTGCAAACCTACATTGTATGGTGCAGGTACATCAAAACAGATTGTCAGTTCTTCAGCACAATGCTTCCTGCATATATTACTTCCAAATAGGTAAAGCATATTCATTTATTAATTATTTAATTAGCATACAAAAACACATATACACACCAAAAAAAAATATCGCAATAAACACAAAAGCCATTCTCTGCGCGCCTCACAACGAGCGCCAATGCTGCTCATAGCACACAAAGCCTTGCAATAAGCGCCAAAAGCAGATCTGCGCCGACCAAACAATAACAGCAAAAGTGCCTATCAGAAAAAAACATACAATCAACAGCCTCGCAATGAGCGCCGAGGCTTGCAATGAGCGCTGAAGTTGGTTAAATATTTGCCACAGAGATTTTGATTGAAGTAGTACCATTATTCTTGTTTAAGCTCTTCCTTATCACCCCAACTAGAGATAATTTATCAAGTGAGATAAAGTCTTTCGGTGAGAGGGAAGATCTTTATTTTATGCTTAAAATACACAACTTTAAAGCTCAGTTTTCCAATACTTTCACTTAAATTATATAACAACAACTAACTACAACTATATTTATTTATATTTGTAGTTTACAATTCTATATAAGTGTGATCCTTGCTATATCATTTTATGCATGAGAGTTTTATAGTTAATATAATTTTGGGTGCCTTAAAGTCCTTCTTGTCTCTTCACAGCTCTTGTGAATTCTTAGTGAATCTGGACCAATTAAATATTTATTATTGTACACTAATATATCAAAAAGTACAAGTAGGCGCTCAAGCAGAAAATGGTAAGTCTGTACTCATTTATCTGTCTGCATGACAGTAAATCAAAGTCCCAAGTTATTTTCTTAACCTTCAGATATGGATGTTGGATCCAAGTGCTTCAATTCTCTAGATGGATATAAACAACTGTGAAATGTAGAATGGTAAGAGAGCAAATGGACCAACTAGTCTAGTATGAAAACACTATTTATTATACGATGAAGAAAGCATACTTACAAAACAGTGGTATTAGCAAAACAACATAACAGGCTCCTACACTTTTCATCCAGACAGGACTTCTTCAGAGATATTTTACATAAAATAAAAAGGTATATGACATTTTTAGTTTTCATTTTCCCTCTTTTTAAAAAAATAACATCCTTCATAAAATCGATTGAAAACATTAATCAAAATGACATTCTGAATTCAATTAAATTATTCATACAACAATAGTTGGTCCTTTTGCTCTCATGTACTCCCCTCCATTCTATATTATTAAATATATAAGCTGCTATAACTGTGCCAGTTCTCCTTAACAGATTCTTTGAGAGTTGCTGTTCTCTTCAGTACGCCCAGTACAAATTATACGCCAGATCTTTTTGTTTCATTGTTTATTGTACAACAGGTGCTAGTAAAAATCCAATAAAGATAATTTGTGAGGTTTGCTAAACTCTGTGGCCATGTTCAAGTATTTCAGGATGGAGCATTGTTTTTATAGGCCAGGTCAGATTTTCATGGGACAGCACTACCAATTTAGTTTAGCTATGAGATCACGTTCAAGGATCGGATGATCTATCTGATGTTCTAAGGTGGAAGAGAGAATACTACAAAGCAGGACTACGATATAGGTGAGATGTATGGGAAATACAGAAATGCTGAATGAAAGCCTTACTCAGTATCATTATTATTACTACAGTATTTTTTGTAAAACGCCAACATATTCCGTAGCAATGTACACGGGTTAAACAAAGAAAAAAAAAAATCAATATTAAACACACTGCAGAAAGTAGATGCCCCTGTCTGAGTTTAAAATCTTACATACATGGTGTGTTTTTTTTTCCAAATCACTTTATAAGATTGGAAACTCACAAACTTACAATCTAAAGAGGTAAATAAAACAAAAGGTGAAATAAAAGGAAGAAACAAGAGTTTGGCAAGTAATTGAAGAGAGAGTAGAGGATTAATTAGTGATTAAACTTGTGGATGTATCAGCTGTGTAAAATGGAGGTGATAGTGTTAAACCTGAAATATAAATTAACACAGGTGGGTGGGCAAGTTATAGGAGTTAAGACGCTGAAGAGAGATGATTGTGTGTGAAGCTCTAGGTTTAGAGGCAAATGAAAAAAGGGTAAATAGAAATGGGAAAATGTTAGTTTGAAATTTACAGCCTTATTAAATTGCGATTCTGTAAATTTAAAAGTGCAGCATATTTTATTTACAGAAGTTTTTAGTTAGTGAAGACCTTGCTTTTAAATAGAAGTTCACTAACTAAAACCTTCTGAAAAAAAAATGCTGTGTGCTTAAATAGAGCCCTTTTAAATTTACTGAATCGTAATTTAATAAGGCTGATAATCTGCAGAATGGGTGGTATCAGTTCCAGTGTCTTTGCTTGAAACTCTGTATCTCTGTTAAGCTTAAAATAATTGCATCAACTTGTGTAAAATAATCACTATTAATGCTTTAAATTAAAAAAACAAAAAACAAAAGTATAGCTGATACCAATTTAAGGCACACTGTAGAACATTAATACCATATAATAAATGTTAAGTATTTTTGTAACAAGTACCGTATATACTCGAGTATAAGCCGACCCGAGTATAAGCCGAGGCACCTATTTTACCACAAAATACTGGGTAAAATGAGTGACTCAAGTATAAGCCGAGGGTGGGAAATGTGCTGCCCCCTGTTTTCCTCTTGTGCCCTCTGTGACCCCCTCTTGTGTCCCCCTCTCTTTCCCATGTCTCTTCTCCCCTCTCCCTTACCTGTGTCTCTTCCCCCTCTCCCTTCCCTGTGTCTCTTCCCCCCCCCTCTCCCTCCCCTGTGTCTCTTCCGCCCCTCCTCATTCTCAACCTCCCTCCACAACCCCACTCCTCATCCTCAACCGCCCTCCTCATCATTCCTCCTCATCCTCAACCCACTCCTCTTCAACCCCCTCCTCAACCCCCTCCTCTGCCTCCCTCCACAACCCCCCCATCCTCAACCCCCATCCCTCCACAACCCCCCCATCCTCAACCCCCCTCCTCATCATCAACCCCCCCATCCTCAACCCCCTCCTCAAGCGGAGGCCGGAGCAGAAGCAGGTAAGTGAGGGGAAAGGGAGAGAGGGAGGTATTTAGGGGGGTTTATAATGAGGAGGGGGGTTGAGGAGGAGGGGTTGAGGAGGAGTGGGGTTGAGGAGGGGGGTTGAGGTTGAGGATGGGGAGTTGAGCATGAGGATGGGTGGGTTGAGGTTGAGGAGGGAGGTTCGGGGGTTGAGGAGGGAGGTTGAGGAGGGAGGATAAGGAGGGGGTTGAAGAGGAGGAGGGAGGTTGAGGATGAGGAGGGGGGTTGAGGATGGGGGGATTGAGGATGAGGAGGGGGGTTGAGGATGAGGAGGGGGGTTGAGGATGAGGAGGGGGGTTGAGGAGGGAGGATGAGGAGGGGGGGTTGAGGAGGGAGGTTGGGAAGGGGGGAGGATGAGGATGAGGAGGGGGGGTTGAGGAGGAAGGATGAGGATGGGGGGTTGAGGATGGGAGGATGAGGATGGGAGGGTTGAGGAGGGAGGATGAGGAGGGGGTTGAGGAGCGGGTTGAGGATGAGGAGGGGGATGAGATTGGGGGGGTTGAGGATGAGGAGGGGGGTTGAAGAGGGGGTTGAGGAGGGGGGGTTGAGGATGAGGAGGGGGGTTGAGGAGGGGGTTGAGTATGGGGGGTTGAGGAGGAAGGATGAGGAGGGAGGTTAAGGAGGGGGGTTGAGGTTGAGGATGGGGGGTTGAGGAGGGAGGTTGAGGATGGGGGGTTGAGGATGAGAAGGGGGGTTGAGGAGGAAGGATGAGGATGGGGGTTGAGGTGGGAGGATGAGGAGTGGGGTTGAGGAGGAAGGATGAGGATGGGGGGTTGAGGAGGGAGGTTGAGGAGGGGGGTTGAGGATGGGGGGGTTGAGGAGGAAGGATGAGGAGGTGGGTTGAGGAGGGGGTTGAGGATAAGGAGGGGGTTGAGGATAAGGATGGGGGGGTTGATGATTGGGGGGTTGAGGATGAGGGGTTGAGGAGGGAGGTTGAGGATGAGGGGGTTGAGGAGGGAGGTTGAAGATGAGGGGTTGAGGAGGGTGATAAGGGAGGGGTGAAGAGAGACAGGGAAGGGAGAGGGGAGAAGACACACGGGAGAGAGAGGGGGCACACAGAGGACACAAGAGGGACACAGGGGGCAGCACATTTCCCACCCTCGGCTTTTACTCGAGTCACTCATCTTACCCAGTATTTTGTGGTAAAAATCGGTGCCTTGGCTTATACTCGGGTCGGCTTATACTCGAGTATATACGGTAATAGAGAATAGAGGCTTAACATATTTTGAGACATCTCTGTGTAATGCCAATAGGATGCAAACAATAACAAATTGTCCTAAAAGTATAAAACTTTAAACTGAAAATATAAAATCTGTAAGAATAATAAAATGGAAACAAGAGATGGCCTTAATAAACCCACAAGATCATTTAGGCAATTGCTGGAGATGCCTCAAAAAGATGGGAACTCATAAGCATATGTGGTGGACCTGTCCGCCTATTTTTGGTCAAATTGCATTATCCAAATCTCAAAGATTATAAAGCACGAACTAGTGCTATCACCAGAAATTATTTTGTTTCATTTTTTTCATGAAAGAATTCCAAAAGTAAAGGTCCATATGATCATTAACATTTTGATAGTTGCAAAATGGCTGAGTGCCTTTAACCGGAAAAAAGAGAGTTTGCCAATGTGGCAAGAGATTAAAATGGTGTTAGACAGGAACGTTCAGATCGAATTGCATTTTTTTAGACACAATCTGGATTTACAAATCAAAAATAAACTAAAATGGTCATTTGGGGCTTTTTGAAGCATGTATAGGTTAGCATATGTCTTTCCTTTCTTTTTTCGGGTAAGGAAGGATTGTATCTGAAAGTTCCCTTGTTGACCGGCGATGACCGGTTCTCACTAGGAGACTTCTTCTTTCTTTCTCTCCTCTTTTTTTTTTTCTTTCTCTACTAGGGTTTTGTTACCCTATAGGATTTATGTTAGTATGTTTTAGTAATTTATGTTTTTTGTTATGTGTAATAGCTAATGGGTTTTCTATCTTCTGTAGAAAGATATAAGTTTGGTGCAACGATATCCCCTGGGATATATTCCCATTTAGCAATGGGATATCCATGGGGGGTTTTGATTGCAATTGTGTATGTTATCGATCTGATAATGTGCTAATATTGGATGTTGTGTTTGTTTTGAAAAAAAATATAAAATTAAATTAAAAGCTAAAAAAAAAAAAAAAAAAGTACCCCCCTGACATTTTTTTAAATATTTTATTATATCTTTTCATGTGACAACACTGAAATTTTTTTACTCTGCTAAAATGTAAAGTAGTAAATGTATGGCCTGTATAACAGTGTAAATGTGCTGTCCCCTCAAAATAACTCAAGACACAGCCATTAATGTCTAAACCGTTGGCAACAAAAGTGAGTACACCCCTAAATGGAAATGTCCAAATTGGGTCCAAAGTGTCAATATTTTGTGTGGCCACCATTATTTTCCAGCACTGGCTTAACCCTCATGGGCATGGAGTTCACCAGAGCTTCCACTCCTCCATGATGACATCATGGAGCTGGTGGATGTTAGGGACCTTTCACTCCCCCATCTTCCGTTTGAGAATGTCCCACAGATGCTCAATAAGGTTTAGGTCTGGAGACATGCTTAGCCAGTCCATCACCTTTACCGTCAGCTTCTTTAACAAGGATGTGGTTGTCTTGGAGGTGTCTTTGTGGTCGTTATCATGTTGGAAGACTGCCCTGCGGCCCAGTCACCGAAGGGAGGGGATCATGCCCTGCTTCAGTATGTCACAGTACATGTTGGCATTCATGGTTCCCTCAATGAAACTGTTTGCAGGCTTTCTTGTGCATCATCTGTAGAAGAGGCTTCCTTTTGGGACGACAGCCATGCAGACCAATTTGATACAGTGTGCAGCGTATGGTCTGAACACTGACAGGCTGACCCTCTACCCCTTCCCCTTCAACCTCTGCAGCAGTGCTGGCAGCACTCATACATCTATTTCCAAAAGACAACCTCTGGATATGACGCTGAGCATGTGCACTCAACTTCTTTGGTCGACCATGGCAAGGCCTGTTCTGAGTGGAACCTGTCCTGTGAAACCGCTGTATGGTCTTGCCCACCGTGATGCAGATCAGTTTCAGGGTCTAGGCAATTTTCTTATAGCCTAGGCCGTCTTTATGAGCAACAATTCTAATTTACACTGTTATACAGGCTGTACACTTACTACTTTACATTGTAACAGAGTATCATTTCTTAAGTGTTGTCACATGAAAAGATGTATACATGCATATATATTAGCCAAGAAACAGTACAACAAGCTGTGCTACTTACTATAGCATCTTTAGTTGAACTGAGCCAGTTTGATCAATATTAGTTTGGCCAATATCCACCAATTGGGCTTCAGTGCATCTGTTGCTAGTGACAGTGCATCAAAAGGAACATCAACAACCAGCTCAACGTTTTCCGTAGTCATGCAAATATAAAGCTGGGAAAGGAGAATGGAATGGAGCTGTGAGCATGGAATAAAAAGTACAGAAACTATTTACTGCCGTATTTTAATTTAAATAATCTTACAAGTAATTTGGAAAAGCATTTTTTTTATTAAATCAGTACATTACCCGTTTAAGAGTTTAATGTTACAGTTGCATTGGTTTTTATCAATTTGAGTTGTGCTTGTGGAATAATAACTAACATACATCTATTTTTCTTTAAAAGTTTATGTAAATAATCACACACAGAATGCACAGTCCTAACACCAGTATTGTGTATTCTTGTTCCATTACTGACTGCAGTATCTGTATCTTTCAATGCAATCTCTGTTCTATAAGTATCTGTTCTGTATAGTAGTTTAGTTTAAACACATTTAACTGTTCAGTCATATGCACCACATTATTTCCTTCCCATTACAGTAGAAAATAGAGATTGTTCCATTCTGATATTGTCATTGAGAAATCACAAATCAGTTTGACATTCCTTGCGCTCCAACAACTATAGTTCTGTAAAAAGTATAATGACTTAGACCATTACACTGTGCATCAAATCAGGCCAAAAGTGCCTTTTAAAATCTATTTTGCACGCAAAAATCAATAGGATAGTTATTTAGGTATTTGTATGAAAAAGCACACATCAATGCAAACCAGCATGGAAATGTGCAGTCTGCTACATATTATTTTGCATTTCATTTTATAACTACTTAAAGAAATTTGGAGGAGGAACTGGCAACCTACTCCAGTATATTTGCCATGAAAACCTTGTGGGTGAGCACATCAGGACACAGCAAGACCCCCCCTCCCCCCTTTCAACCCCCCAACACACAGCTTTAGCTCTTCTGTAGTTTTCAAGCACATATATATATAGGTATATCACATATATAGTTGTCAGCAAAGCGAGGGCCGCAGTTGCAGACAATGAGCGCCAAAGGCACTCCTTGCGTTGGTGGAGATGAGTGCTGTATGACAGGCAGTGAGCGCCAAAGGCGCTCACTGCTCTGGTGGACATGAGCGCCAGGCAGTACGGGCAGCAACTGCAATGTCAGCTGTTTGCGGCCCATAACCATGATGCCCGCGGCACTACCTGGTTCCTGCCATGGGGAGAACTCGCGATGAGCGCCAGAGGTGCTCATTGCGAGGCCCCCAGCCTCGCATCTCCCCCAGTGCCTCCCACCTCCTTCCCCTCAATTCCCCTCTCCCCTCACTTACCTTCATTGCGCTGCTCCTGCTACTGTCCATCGCGGCTTCTGTGTCGGGACGCGGCATATGCTAATGACGTGTTGTCACATGCGCGTCATGTCATTAGCATATGCCGGGTCCCAAAGACCCGATGGGCAGCAGCAGGAGCCCCAGGGCTTGCATCACCCCTCCTCCCTCCCCTCATCCTCTCCCTTCCCTCATAATATCCCTCCCCTCATCCTCTCCGTCCCCTCTCCTTCCCCTCATCCTCTCCTCATCTTCTCCCTCCCCTCATCCTCTCCATCCCCTCATCCTCCTCCCTCCCTCCCTCCCCTCATCCTCCCTCCCCATTTTCCCTCTCCAATTAACCCCCTTTCCCTTCACTTACCTTCATTGCACTGCTCCTGCTGCTGTCCATCACGTCTTCTGTGTCAGGACCCGGTATATGCTAATGACGTGACGTCGCATCACCCCCTCCTCCCTCCCCTCATCCTCTCCCTCCCCTCATCCTCTCCCTCTCCTCATCCTCTCCCTCCCCTGATCCTCTCCCTCCCCTGATCCTCTCCCTCATCCTCTCCCTCCCCTCTCCCTCCCCTCATCCTCACCCTCTCCTCTCCCTCCCCTAATCCTCTCCCTCATCCTCTCCCTCCACTTATCCTCTCCCTCCCCTCATCCTCCTCCTCCCTCCCCTTATTCTCCCTCACTCCTGGTATATGCTAATGCCGTGACGCGCATTACGTCATTAGCATATGCCGGGACCCGACATAGAAGCAGCGATGGACAGCAGCAGGAGCAGCGCAATGAAGGTAAGTGAGTGGAAACGGGGGAGGGGGTTAATTGGAGAGGGGGAAAGGGGGAGGGAGGATGAGGAGGAGGGGATGGAGAGGATGAGGGGATGGAGAGGATGAGGGGAGGGAGAAGATGAGGAGACGATGAGGGGAGGGAAAGGGAGAGGGAAGGGAGAGGGAGAAGGGAGGGAGGAGGGGTGATGCGAGCCCTGGGACTCCTGCAGCTGCCCATCGGGTCTTTGGGACCCGGCATATGCTAATGACATGACGCACATGTGACGACACGTCATTAGCATATGCCGGGTCCCGACACAGAAAACGCGATGGACAGCAGCAGGAGCAGTGCAATGCAGGTAAGTGAGGGGAGAGGAGTGGGGGGGGGGGTTAATTGGAGAGGGGGAAAGGGAGGAGGGAGTATGAGGGGAGGGAGTGTGAGGATGAGGGGAGGGATAGGATGAGGGGAGGGAGGAGGATGAAAGGGGGAGGGAAACAGACACAGGGGGGAAGAGACTCATGGGAGGGGGGAAGAGACACAGGGGAGGGATGAAAGAGACACAGGGGAGGGGTGATGAGACACAGGGAAGGGGGGAAAGAGATTCAGGGAAGAAGGAGGAAGAGACACAGGGAAGAGGGGGAAAAGACACAGGGGAGGGGGGAAGAGACACAGGAGAGGGGAGCAGGGCAAACAGACACATAGGGAGTAGAGTGGGGGAACAGACACAGGAGAGCGAGAGGGGGGCAGACACAGGGGAGGGAGAGGGGGGACAAACACAGGGGAGGAAGATGTGGGGAAGAGACACAGGGGAAGGAGACAGGGGGGAACAGACACAGGGGTGGGAGGGGGGAAGAGACAGGGGAGGGAGAGGGAGAGAAAAGAGACACAGGGGAGGGAGAGGAGGGGGAAAGGAGACACAAGGGAGGGAGAGGAGGGGGAAAGGAGACACAAGGGAGGAAGTAGACAGGGGGAGAGGCTTGCCAGCATTACAATTTTACTGCCGTCATTTTTGACGGGCATGTCGCTAGTATATATATATATATATATATATATATATATATATATAGAGCTGGAAAAAGTACAGAGAAGGGCAACAAAACTAATAAGGGGAATGGAGGGGCTAAGATATGAAGAAAGACTAACCAAATTAAACTTATTTTCTCTAGAAAAAAGGCATCTAAGAGGGGATATGAATACCCTATATAAATACATCCAGGGTCAATACAATGCTTTGTCAAGTGAGCTCTTTGTGCCAAGAGGTTTTCAACTGAACAGAGGACATCCTTTGAGATTAGAAGTAAAACGATTTCACCTTAAACAAAGAAAATTGTTCTTCACAGTAAGGGTGGTTAATCTGTGGAATTCTCTACCAAGGGAGGTGGTAACAGCGGATTTGATAGACAACTTTAAAAATGGTTTGGATATCTTTTTAAATAAAAAGGGCATTCAGGGCTATCCTGGATAATTAGACAGGGAGTATTGATCCAGGGAGGAATCCGATTGCCAGTTTCTGGGGTCAGGAAATATATATATTTTTTTTCTTCCCCTTTTGTAACAATTGGCAAAGTTTCACTTGGGTTTTTTTCTGTTTGCCTTCCTCTGGATCAATTAACAATTAATCTGCATATTACAGATCAGAGAAGATATAAAAAGGTTGAACTTGATGGACTAAAATTATTTTTTCAACCTCAATTACAATTACTATGTAACAGTATATATGTTACGGGCAATGTGTATAATCCTGGCAATGTGTATAATCGCATTCTATGTACAATGCCCGGGCAATGTGTATAATCTTTTGTATTCTCAATGTGTATAATCTTTTATTCTTATTTGACTGGGCGACTGTCAGAGAGAGCAGTTTGGCAGTTAAGAGTTTCAGAAGAAGATATGTGTTCCTGCATCTGAGTAAGGACATTTTAGAAACATATGCTGTTTTGGCGAAAGGGTTAAAAGAACTTGTCAAACCAGACTGAAGAAAGCAGATGGTATTATGGACGTGACTGAAATGAGGAAAAAAATTTGGAGGAAAAGCTGGCCAGTCTCGCAAGTGTAAAAAAAAGATAACCGCACCTTTCTTAACACCACTCATCAGTACGATGATCGAATATGCCAAAGAGGTTTTAAGCAGTACGAATGAACTGTAAAATGTTGAAGCAAACACAGGACCAATTTCCTCCAGTTGAAGTGGGAGAGATGGTCTGTCTATTGACGATGAGCAGTTGTACACACTGCGCTCTGAACATGGCCAACTAGAGCACAAGTACACGTGTGCAGAAACACATCCGTGCACAGTAAGATTTTTAGACTTAACGGCTGTTACGGCAAAGGCGGACAGCAAACTGACTTCTCTGAGTGAGGCGGCTAGACTTAACGGCTGTTACGGCGTGAAAAGGCGGCCAGCAAACTGATTTCTCTGAGGGAGGTTGCATCTTACAACTGGGTGTCAGGGTCACAAGGGTATAAGAAATGCAACTGCAAAACCAAACCAAAGTGCGCGGCAGAGCTACCCGTCAGCGCTGTAATTACACGTGCCACAGTTCTTTGCCTTGCTAGAATAAATGATGATCCTTACGATTAACTAATTCATTAAAAAACCTTGTTGTCATAAGAATAAAAGATTATACACACTGCCCAGGGCATTGTACAGAATGCTATTATACACATTGCCCGGGCATTATACAGAATGCCCGGATTATACACAGTGCCCGTAACATACAGTATATATATATTGTGATCAGGATGGCCGCGTATAGCGGTGGTTTCTTAAAGGAAGGGCTGACACCGACTTCAAATGCAGCAAATTGGTTTATTTGCAAAATGGAAATTAACAGTTGAAGCAGTAGCTCTGCTTGAAATAACGAAACATAAATAACTTTGTCTCTGCGAGGTGGGAGAATGCCACCTTGTGGCCAGGTATATACAGTCCTTAACTTGGGAGACTGCCACCTTGTGGCCAGGATACCAACAGTCCTTTAACTTGTGATAGTGCCACCTTGTGGCCAGGATACAAATATTTCCCTTTTACTTGGGAGACTGCCACCTTGTGGCCAGCTTGTCAACAGTCTTTTAAGCTAGGGAGACTGCCCCCTTGTGGCCAGCATACGATTAGTCCTTGCGACTGGTGAGAGTGCCACCTAGTGGCCAGGAAACAACAGTCTCTTATCATGTTGAAAATGCCAGCTTGTGGCTAGGAAACACACAGTCTCTTACTTGGTTGAAAATGCCTTTTCTTCTACAGCTTCTGTCAATGGTGGGTGAAGCATAGGGCCCACCCTTCTCTCCCTTATGCTTCACCCCAGGGACCCTTGTCACCCTCTGGGGATGAGGGACTATTACTTTCTCTCAACGCACACTTCTCCCTGGGGCCTTTGTGCTTCTTAACCTCATATGGTGAAAACATGTATCTGTCACCAACCTGTTTATCCCTTGTTGCATCCAGCTTCTTAGGGATGGGGTCTGGAGATAGTCCTTGCTCAGTGGAATATCTCCGATACCACAGAAGTCCTTTCTGTGAACCAACTCTGAAATCTAGTAGTCTCTCTCTCAGGCTCTGGTACAATTTCTGCTTCCAGCCGACTGTGAACTTACTGCGTTCCTCTATATGTCAGATAGCAACAAGCGTTCTTCTTTGGCTTGCTTCAGTCTGAGGCCTTCACTCACTGGCTACTCTCTGCTAGGCCAAACAGGGCCTAACTGCAGGGGAATCAATAATCCCTTCACTTACTTGGCTTTACTTGTATTTTCACCTCTGGCGTCTATAGTCGCTCTTTCAGCTCAGTTCTTCCTGTGACTGCAATCAGCACCCTCTTCTCACTGTTGTAGTACTTGCAGTCCCAGTAAATCAAGCTTCACACAGCCCACTGTATTTCCACACAGGAACAGTCTTCACTCTCTGTGGCGTGCTTCTGTCAGCAGCCCACAACCTGCACAGAGCCTAGCCGGGCACACCCCTCTCCAGGTCTGCTCTCCGGCTTTTAAAGGGCAGTTGCTCTAATTAGGAGTTCTTCAGAAGTTTTAACTACTTCACTTCTGACAAGAACTCCATACTCCACTTGCTTGTCATACTTCAAAGGAGCAAACGATCACAATATATACCGTATTGGCCCGAATATAAGCCGCACCCGCATATAAGCCACACTTGTAAAATTCAAGGGGATAAGATAGAAAAAAGATAGTACTCAAATATAAACCGCACCCTTAAAATTGGAGAGAAAAAGACTCTAAGTGATCAGCCATTGCAAGAAACAGGCTTTCTAATTAGTACTGTAACTTCTTTTGCAGGTTACAGGCCTTACAGGATGTTAGAATCACTAAAACCATAAATCGCTATTCAATTGCTACAATACTACAGTCTCAAACATGCAAATCGAAAGTCATTTCATGTTCGAGAATATAAATTGCACCCTTAACTCGCAAGGGCACAAATCCCCTTAACTCGCAAGAGTGCAAATCGGCAGTCATTTTACGTTCACGAATATAAGTCGCACGCGTAACTAGCAAAGCCCACAAATCGTCTGGCATTTTTTTACGCTCGCGAATATAAGCTGCACCCATAACTCGCAAACTCAAAAATCGGTGCGGCTTATATTCGGACCAATACGGTATATATATATATAGTACATCTGTGTTCACATTTGAATGTCGAAAACAAGTTAAAAAACTTGCTTCCTGCTTAGAATTCTGAGAAAAATAGTTATTACACTGCATTCTGGGAAGCTGAGCAGGGACATGCAAATATGCCCACAAATGCTTCACTCTTCAATCCATAACCATTTTAAACATGGCTTCCTTTAAGCTTATGCTCGCTGCATTACACAGCTTTTTTGCAAGCCAATGTTGGATTATACACAAGTTTAAGTATTAAGTTAACCAACAGCAGACTATATACAGTATTCCTGTATATCTCTATTAATTACCAATAGAGGTATGACGTAATTTAAACGTCACTTAGGGGGTGGAGTCTATGCCTTTAAATATTGGCGCCAATAGCAAGTGTCAGCGTCCCTGAGGAATTTGCGAAGTGTTCGCGGTGACAGTACGTCGGAACAAGAAGCAAGAGGGTCGTCAGCGCCATACCCAGAAGCACAGAGCAAGTTATTAGTGGTTGCAGGCAGGAGGTAAGCAGCAGTCTCCATGGAGCAATAGAGATCACAGAGGTCTCCTATGCATCGCCCAGAACCAGGTATGGATGCATAAAATCCGCTTTGTTGTTGTTTAGTCGTTCAGTCGCGTCCAACTATCCGTGACTCCATGGACCACAGCACGCGAGGTGCATCTCTCCGTCACTGACCCTCTGAGCTCCATCAAGTTCATGTTCATTGCTTCAGTGACCTCATCTATCCATCGCCGCCTCTGTTGTCACCTTCTTCTTGTGCGTTCAATCCTTCACAGCATCTGAGTCTTTTCTAGGGAATTTTGCAGTTTCATAATATGGCCAAAATATTTGAGCTTCAGCCTCATGATCATACCTTAGTGAACAGTTTGTCTTCATTTCCTGAAGTATTGATTTATTGGATCTTCTTGCAGTCCAAGGGACTCTAAGCAGTCTTCTCCAACACCACAATTCAAAGGCGTCAATTATACAGCGCCCAGATTTCTTTATGGTCCAGCTCTCACATCCATATGTTACTACTGGGAATACCATAGTCCGAACTATGCGGACCTTTGTTGATAGTTTAATATCTTTACTTTTTACAAGCTTGTCCAAGCTTGCCATAGCTTTCCTCCACCAAGAATCAAACGTCTTTTAATTTCATGACTACAGTCACCATCTGCAGCGATCTTGGATACAAGAAAAATAAAATCTGTCACTGCCTCCACCTCTTCCCCGTCTATTTGCCAGGAAGTGAGATTGCCGTTTGAGATGATCTTCATCTTTTCAACATTGAGCAGCAGGCCAACTTTTGCACTCTCTTCTTTTACCCTCATCAATAAGTCCTTTAGGTCCTCCTCACTTTCAGCCATCAGAGTAGTATCATCGGCGTATCTGAGGTTGTTGATATTCCTTCCAGCAATATTGATTCTGGCTTTGGATTCATCCAGTCCAGTCCTACGCATGATGTACTCTGCATATACGTTAAATAAATAAGGTGACAATATACAACCTTGTTGCAGTCCTTTTCTGATCTTGAACCATTCTGTTGTCTCATGTTCGGTTCTGACCGTGGCTTCTTGGTCGACATACAGATTCTTTAGGAGGAGGAGGAGATTATCTGGTACTCCCATCTCTTTAAGGAAATGCCACATTTTGTTGTGATCCACACAGTCAAAAGCTTTAGAATAGTCCATGAAGCAGAAGTAAATGTTTTTTTGGACCTCTCTTGCTTTCTCAATTATCCAGCGGACATTGGCAATTTGATCTCTTGTGCCTCTTCCTCTGCGGCACCCGGCTTGCACATCTGGTACTTCCTGGTCCATATATTGTTGGAGTGGAGCTAGTAGAATCTTAAGCATTACAGCTATACCTCGTTTAATGCTGTTGATAGGTTCCAGGCAATAGGAGTGTTAAGCGAAACAGCTCTAAACGAGGCAGTCAACATGGGGAAGATAGGGATAGGGGAACTCATGAAAAAAACACAGAATTTGAATTGAAATTTGTTTTATATGAACTTCAAAGAAACAGCAAACTTAATACTAACAGAAACTGGACATTAGCAAAAATATAAAGTTTAAATTATTGATGTTGGAGCTTCTGGGTCATTCTGGATTCTGTTTTCTTTGGAGTAAAAAAACAGTGTTATAGTGGGGCAATGCTATAGACAATCAGAGTGTTAAAAGGGGTCCGGCTGGCAAAAAGTGTGTTATAACGAGGCAGTGCTATAGAGCATCAGAGAGTTAAAAGGGGTCTGGCAGTCAAAAACAGCACTATAGGGAGGCAGTGCTATAAAGATTTAGAGTGTTAAATGGGGCCTGGTAGGCAAAAACAGCATGGTAGTGGGGTTTAGTATTTAAAGGGGAATGGCAGAAAAAACAGCTCTATAGTGAATCAGCTCTAAACGGGGTAGCTTTAAGCGGGGTATACCTGTACCTTGCTGGCATGTAAAATGAAGACAATTGTTTGATAATTGGAGCATTCTTTGGCACTGCCATTTTTTGGGGACTGGGATGTAGACTGACCTTTTCCAGTCTGTTGGTCATTTTTGAGTTTTCCACATGTGTTGGCATAAGGCAAGTAACACTCACAGCATCATCCTGTAGACTTTTGAATAGTTCAATTGGGATTCCATCACCTTCTGCAACCTTAGTATTAGCAAGACATCCTAGTGCCCATTTCACTTCCCTCTCCAAGATGTCTGGCTCCAACTCATTGGATAAATTATTGAGGTCATTACTGCTGTTAAGATCCTTCCTGTATAGATCTTAAGTGTATTCTTGCCACCTCTTCTTTATCGGATCTTCTTCTGTCCCTACAATTTTTGTCTTTTATCACACCCACTTTTGCATAAAAGGTGCCTTTTAGGTTCCTAATTTTCTTGAAGAGATCTCTTGATTTACAGATTCGGTTATCTTCTTCAATCTCTTTATATCGCTCATTGTAGAATGTCTCCTTGTCTCTTCTTGCTATCCTCTGGAATTCTGCATTCAGTTGTACAAATATTTTCTTATCTCCACTACCTTTCAATTTCCTTCTTTCCTGGGCTACTTGGAAAGCCTCATCAGACAGCCAGTTTGACTTCTTACTTATCTTTCTTTTATGGATATTTTTGTTGCTTTTTCATGAATAATGTTGCAAACTTCAGTCCAAAGTTCTTCAGGCATCCTATCTTCCATGTCTAGTTCCTTAAATCTGTTCTTTACTTCCACTGTATATTCACAAGGGTGCTATTTATTTTGTATCTACTTGGTCTGATGCTTTTCCCGCTTTTCTTCAGTTTAATTTTCAACTTTGCAATAAAAAGCTCATGGTCTGAGACCCAGTCAGCTCCAGGTCTTGTTTGTGCTGATTATATAGAGCTCCTCCATCTTTGGCTGCAAAGTATATAGTCAATCTGATTGATATGTTGTCCATCTGGTGATGTCTATGTGTAGAGTCGTCTCGGAGGCTGTTGGAAGAGGGTGTTTGCTACGACCAGAGAATTATTTTGACAGAATTCTGCTAATCTCTGACCTGCTTCATTTTGTACTCCAAGGCCAAATTTGCCAGTTATTCCAGGTGTCTTTTGGTTTCCTACTTTAGCATTACAATCTCCTATGATGATAGTGATATATTTTCTTGGTGTTATATCTATGACGTGTTGAATGTCTTCGTAGAACTGGACAACTTCAGTCTCTTCAGCATCGACTTGGATCACTGTCATATTAAATTGCTTGCCATGAATTTGAATTGAACGCATTCTGTCATTTATTGGGTTGTAAGCAAGCACTGCCTTGTCCACTCTTTGATTGACTAGAATGGCTACTTGATTCATAGTTCTAACATTCCAGGTTCATATTCTGAATTCATCTTTGCAGCATCGGACTTTCCTTTCCCCTCCAGACACATTCCCAGCTGGGTGACCTTTCGGCTTTGGCCCAACCACTTCATTAGATCTGTTGTTACTTGTACTTGTCCTCTGCTCTTAGTAATGGGGTAGGCATTTTCTGACCTGAGGGGCTCATCTTCCGGTGCCATACCGTTCTGTCTCTGGTTGTGCCTGTCCATAAAGTTTTCTTAGCAAAGATACTGGGTTGCCAGTTCCTTCTCCAGTGAACCGCGATTTGACTGCCATGACCTGCCCATCTTGGCTGCCCCTACATGGTATAGCTCATAGCTTCATTGAAGTACACAAGCCCCTTCACCACGACAAGGTAGCGATCCAGACTTTGGTATAACAAGCTGCAGATTACACACTGTAGTCCGTAGTACCACTAATATAGTGAGTTATTAAAGTGCCCTTGTTCAATATAGAGGTCTTTTACTGATTATATCTGCCTTATATACATAGGGCCTCATTCTATTATCGGCCGCAGCCGTTGCGGGGCCGCAAGGACCGGCCGCAAGCTATTCGGCTATTCTATTCCCTTACGGCCGGGGACTCCGGCAGGCTTGCGGCCGGTGCCTTGCTATCTCTTGCGGCCGATCGCGCCGGAGGAAAGCCTTTGATCTAAAACGGCCGCAAGAGTTTTGCAATTCAATTGCTCCGGGAAACCTCTCTGCAAGGCTAAAAGCGAGCCGCAGTTACTTGCAGGAAAAAGGTCTCGCTAGCACCAATTAAGCACATAAAATAGCTCAAATAAAGCCATCCTGCACTTTGAGAAGACTATAAAGGGATTTTAGGTGTTAGAAAAAATAGCACATAATTATACTGTACTCAAATCCGTAAAATATTTCATTTTTAATATCCGTAAAATATACATGTAAAAAGTCCAGAGTGCTTGGAGCACCTCAGACACGCCCACGCCGCAGCCGGCAAATAAACAGTTAATTTGAACTCGGGTTTGGGCAGATGTGCAAGCTTGAGAGTGGGTTCCTTTTAATCCTCATGTCCCCCAATATGATCCCTAGCATTTACAGAGCTGTACAGTGCAGGCTTGAATTTATTTTTGAGTTTTTATATTTCACAGATTACGGCCGGTTCCAAGATATGCGGCCGGCCGTAAAAGGAGATCCTTGCGGGGCCGTATAATAGAATCGCGAGTTAACTGAACCCTCGCAAGGAATCGCAGCCTTACGGCCGATTTACGGCCGCTAATAGAATGAGGCCCATAGTCTATACCTTTATGCACATTGACAATTTATTTGTGCTTTAAAAATAGTGTTACTATGGGCATATACAGTATATATATGCTCTATTCTATCCATTCAAGTGGAATGTCTCTGGTTTGGAAAAGCTTTTCTATGCCCCTCTTTTTGCATATATGTAAATATTTATCAATGTTGTGTATTTCCATTTTTTATATGTATTTTTTTTAATAAAAGTTTATTGTTATTTTTCTTGTAATTATGACTAGTTATTTTAGAGTACTTGGGGTTGGCCTCAATTTTTGATTCCCTCTTCTTTAAGGATTCTTGTTCACCATACATACAGCCCCATTAAATTCGAAGCCCGTAGCAGCAACGGAACACCCACAAAAGCTGCAGGCTTAAAAATCTGCTGCATTACAGAGTTGTTAAAATTCAACAATGCCAGTAGACGCAAGCCCGTAAACGGTATCCACGCATGCAAGCTGTTAAGGGGCGGGCCGAGACGTAACAATCCAAAACCATCACCAAGTAGTTTAACGCAGGCCTAACAGCCAATAGAAAGTGTGGAACCACAATTAATGCAGCAGGAATGGGTTTTAAAGAGCGTGAAAACCGTAAATCATTGACTGTGCTGTAGCTGAGCAAGTGAACACACAGGTCTAGGCATTGGTGGGTTTGTTAGCATTGGAGAGAGAGAGAGAGAGAGGGAGCTTTGTAAGTTTTTTGATATTTTGACCTCTAATATATATTAACCCATTAATTTACAACACACATAATTACTGATATCACATAATTCCCACACATAGATTAATACGTACACATAGCTATACATAGCGGTAGGCCACAGCACATCTTCCCCGCCCCCTCATACATTTACTATACTACACATAATACCCACATTATTGGTTAAATCCACATACACATCCATGTATACCGTATTGGTCCAAATATAAGCCGCACCTTTTTTTCCGATTTTTGAGTTTGCGAGTTACCAGTGCGGCTTTTATTCGCGACCGTAAAAAAAATGACTGCCGATTTTTAAGCTTGCGAATTACGTGTGCAGCTTATATTCACGAACGTAAAATGACTGCAAATTTGCGTGCTTGAGACTGCGGTATTGTAGCAAATGAATAGCAATTTACGGTTTTAGTGATTCTAACATCCTGTAAGGCCTGTAACCTGCAAAAGAAGTTACAATACTAATTAGAAAGCATGTTTCTTGCAATGGCTGAGAGTCTTTTTCTTTCTAATTTTAAGGGTGCAGCTTATATTTGAGTACTATCTTTTTAAAAAAAAAATCCCTTGAATTTTACAGGTGCAGCTTATATGCGGGTGCGGCTTAAATTCGGACCAATACGGTATATTATATGTATTTACCCTTATTTTTATTTCATAAATCATAGGAGGGAAGAGGAGGGGAGGAGGAAAGTGAGGAGAGAGAGGAGAGGAGGAGAGAGAGGGGTGGAGGAGAGTGAGGAGAGGAGGAGAGGAGAAGAGTGAGGAGAGGAGGAGAGTGAGGAGAGTGAGGAGAGTGAGGAGAGGAGGAGAATGCAAAGAGTGAGGAGAGTGAGGAGAGATAGAGGTATGGAGAGAGCGAGATTCAGGCCAGGGAGGTCAGGTTGAGGAGAGCAGCAGGGAGGTGGCGTTTCCCCAGATGTGGGCACACAAGGTGTAGGGGCAGATGGTCAGGGGCCTGATCCCAGGGGGTGGAAGTAGTGGGGAGGAGGCACTGGCCCCAGGGAGAGGACAGGGAGGCCAGGAACCCCATGCACAGGGGGTAAGAGGCTGTGGCAATGTACAGGGCCCCCAATTATAGCCCAGAAGAGATGGACGTCCTCCTCAAGGAAATCCGTGCCCACAATAGGATCATACATGGTGGAAGAGATGTGAGGCCTAGCCAGAAGGCAGAGGCCTGGAGTCAGATTGCTTCAGCTGTTGCAGCATTAGGGGTGGCAAATAGGGACGTAAAGTCTGTAAAACACAGATATGACGAAAGCCGGATTTCAGGTGAAGAAGAAGATGGCCGAGAAGGCAAGTACTGCACGTCCAACCGGGAGCAGACCCTGAGGGATGGGAGCAGACCCTGAGGGATTTTTTTGAGCCAGCTGTAGTGGTGGGCCTACCAGGACAGGTGGACACAGGTGTGCCGAGATCCACGCAGAGTGAGTATCATATCACACCGCACACATTGTTGTATGATCTTAGGTGGGGGGGGGGGGGGGGGACAAATACCCCACAGATATCATGATGTTTGTATGTATTTATAAATAAATAAGTTTTTACTCTGTCTGGTTTATACAATGAGCTGTATCCCCCTAGAATTGTTATGGCTCCTGCACCCCTGCCCACTCGCATAGATAACTGACATACAATAGCACTGTAATCCCTATGGGTTTGACTGAAGATATATGGGGCATCAATAACCATTTAAATCCTGGAAGCAAACATATAATTTTCATAATTTGTATCACTGAAATGTCTGACCAATACCTGCATTTTAAACTGATTCTGAGTACAATTTGCTATTATATCAAGATTGATTTGACATTCAAAAGAGAGTACATGTCTGGGTGTGCGCACTGCGGCATATGTGGATACAGACTCTGTAGGACTGCATGTGCGTGTCATATACTGTCCTAACCTGGACCATGTCTCAGCTGCATGTTAACAAGCATTGCTGGGAACATGTCACAGATTGGTCTCACACACTGCACAGCAGATCCAGCAGAGCATGTGTCTGATGAAAATGCAGATGGCACACCGCACCTGCAGTACAAATATTCATATGAACCATGATCCACAATGCTCATTATGCAGACCATAGTTCATCTGTGTAACACAAGCACCACATTCAATCACAGGTGACCATGATGTCAAGGATATGGAAACACATAGCTGGCAATTGTGTAGGGAAAGCAACTCAATTGTATTTTTTCTTCCATTTCAGTAACCAGGAAGACAATGCCGACCACAGTGGAACAGGGGGAGGCTCCACTGGAGGTGCAGTGGTTGATGAAGAAGGTAGGACATTCCGGAGGGCCTGGGACCATCCACACAAGCTGGACATTCACGTTCACCATCATATCAGGAGTGGGAATCACTGCCTGGGCTCTAAACAGCATCATCCAACCATGCCCAGCTGGCCATGTCTTGGTTCCAGCCATCATCACTGCTGCCACCTGCTCCAACAACATTGCAGCCATGGCAGGCCACAACCACTCCCACACAATGGGGTTCCCCAACATGGCCTCCCACACAGTGTGCTCCCCCAACATGGCTACCCACACAATGGGCTCCCCTACCATAGCCCAACACTGCCAACACCTCAGGCCTTGCTGCCATCACCTAGGGCACTCATGCCGCCACCGCGGGCACTGCTGCTGTCATCTTGGGCCCTGCTGCCATTACTTCGGGCACTCATACCGTCACCTCTGACCCTGCCGCCGTCACTTCTGGCTCTGCTGCCACTGTCTCTGGCCCTGTGAGTGAACACTCAACCCAATTCTTAACAGGCATTCGATCAGTGTCATTCACCACTGCACATGGAACTGAAATGCAATATATGACTACATATCTCTTTACTAATGAACGTGACTGGTGTGAGTTTCAATTATAATGAATAGTGTCCCGGCTTTAGAGTTCCACGGCCCCATTAGGATCTGCTAATCTAAAGCAGTAGTTATACATGCATTGTTGTTGCATTTTATCCAGGTAACAGTATGAAAGTGGATTAATGTCTTTTATGTTAACCAAACAAAATGGATGATTTCCTTGGGTTGATATCAGGATCAATGTGCATGTGTTTAGGGGTAATGTGAACAGTGTAATCTGTCTGGCTTTGTAACCACCCATATACCAGTGAGATGTAATATCAGCATGGCATAACTATTCCATGTAGATAGTGTTAGTACTTTTTGCTGAAAGATTGTGTTCACAGTGAAGCATGTCTTGTTGTATTACACATCCTCAACATATTCCGGGAAGGCTGATTGAACAGGAAAGAATCAATATGGTTATTACTGCTCGTAGATGACGTTTATGCTAATTGGTTAAATGTAGTGTCCAGAGCAAAAACAATGTACTGTAATAACAGCTTATGATTGTTCTAACAACTCCTCTTTATGTTTTCCAGATCCCTATCATCTATTTTGGAATCAGCAGTAATGCATGATAACACACTGTGTGTGGATTTGATTAGTATCACATGATCTATAATTTCTACCATCTGTTTCATATGGCAGATGGAGACCATATGGTTGCTGTATGCACATTAATGGTTATTTCTATGAAATGGAGTGTTATATGATGTTCCTATGTCACAACCGATTATGGTTACTGTGGTGTCTTGACCATATGTGACCCTAGTGGATGCTATGCTTTATCTGTATGATGTTGTCTAACAGATAACCCTTTAGGTGTCCTTTGACTGCCAACAGCCTCTTGCCCTTCTGGGATCTGCCCACACCACACCCATGATATTAATGCACACTCTTTTCCATTTCTGATTGTGCTCTGTGTATGAAATAAAGTAGGATGATGTTATGCTGTTATTACTGTTTCTGTGTGTTTGTACCGTATCATGCTTTAGAATCTACAGGATCTAGATTGAATGAAGTGTCATTGTTAAATATATATGTGTGATTATGATGCATGATTATGATGCAGTAATGTAAAAACAGTAATGCATATGGGCTGACGGTGGTGATGTGCATGCATGATTCTGGAACGCAAGTACGGCATCGATAGATGTCGCGGACGAGTGACATCACACACTGAAGGGAACAGAGGTAATCTACTCACCTTTTTTTACTTATTACAGGAGATAGAGTTGTATTAGCAATACTTTTGTTATGAGTGATGAATTTGACCATGTGTATTTGTTATTACGATGCATCTAGTTCAGATATTTTAACATAGGTATAATTTACCAGCTACGGACTATGCTTTACAATCAGGTCTAAACTCACATTTTTACTAACTGTTGGAGTTTATCCACAGTTATCCACTTTTGTGACTATTTTAGTCCATAAATATGTTATGGTAGATATGACCTACTAGCCAGTGGTCCACTTAATATTTAGCACAATCTGGACATTTGCTAAGTTCAGAGTATTGTCCCAGTTCTTAGGGGATACATGTTACAAAGTGCTTGATGCATATGTAACTTCATGAGGAGTTTTCTCATTATAGGATAAGCTATTACCTCATTGTAAGTGGCCGTTACCAATGAGTGGGTGACCCTCCTAGCTCTAGTGGTGACCACTATCCACCTCTATCTCCACCACATGTTCCCTCTACCATACTGTATACCATTTTTTATTTAGTTATTTTTATATTTTAGCATTAAAAGTTCTATTTTAATTGATACACCATGCCTTCTCTATGTTTCTATTTATTGTAATATTGTTTAGTTGTGTACTATAGTCAGCTATGATTCCTATGGCACTGGCCGCATTTGTGATGTGTCATACATCCTTAGGCCATTTTATGAGCTGACTTTACTACATTGCCCCTTTTTCTCATTACTATCCAATCCACATACTCGTTAAGTGGCTCTTTGTACGAATTCTTGCATTTGGAGAGACTTTTTTCTTTTTGACATTATTATAGCAACTGTGGAGGCCCAATATTTACATAATTTCTGATTTTTTTTTATATATATATAACTAAAACTTATCTTTTTACATATAAATCTATGTAGAGTATGTGAGCATATACATGCTGTGCATATGCAAGGAACATCATGTGACATATGTCACATGACATCTGCATTGTTGTCTGCAATTGAAGCTTTACATAAATTAGCTAATCAGTAGTAACAATCAGATAACTCACCAGATTCAACACATGAACTAATTTGGCACATGAACATACATGATGCAAGGTGACAATAGCATGGTCATGGAATGTCGGGATTGTCATCATCATGCATAGTTCTGTACTGTGAGGAACGTGACACATCTTTGCGATCTGTAAGAAACAAACAAGGAACATGTTAATATGAACATTACACATGCTATATGAGTGCCTACTGCATCACATACCAAGACATGGTGGTAATTTAAAACATATGTTGTCACTGTTATTTTCTTACATATGAAACAAGCTACTCATCTGTCAAATGATGAGGAAGGATATATCTGATTACCAATGATGTAGGAATATCACACCTATTACACATTAATGTATCATTGCAGAGCCACATGTGGTGTTTTACTTTGGACGTGGTCCCGAGATTATCCATGAAGTGATATGTTTCACCAGGACACGTGAGCTGTGGATCTTTATTATTTTGGACCTCTTACGCATTACGTATGGTAGGTATTCTGGTGATTGAAAAGTAGGCCTGCATTAATGGAGTTGTTATTTATGTGTCATTCATGTGTCCTTCAGCATACATGCCCATGTTATTCATCATATACTCACTATGCAGTTCACATTGATGTAGCAGTTGTTCTGTTGCTGTACATGTTGTGTTTCTTTCTCTATGTTGTTGAAGGATGAGTTGACACACGGCAGCAGTTCTGTAATGGCAATATGATGTGATTATTTGAGTCACAAATTATCCATTGCAATAATTTTGCTTTCAACATTGAGTTAAAATATGATTATTGATCACATATTTTTATCTCATGCAGTACATATATTCTCGTTACATATCTGCAGGTATGGTCATATTTCCAGATTGAAATAAATTGTATTGATTCCTATTGGATGTGGATTTTCATGATCAGACGATGTGAACTTTACTGGTCTATAGTGTGTTGAGGTATTTATATACAAATGTGGGGCATATATACATTGACATTATGAGACATATAATCCACTCCATGTATCAATGCTATTGATGTTTTGAACTATCAGTACTTATGATGTGTTAGGGAATGTGTGCTTACTTATTTGTAACTGATAGCGTGGCATGTTCTAGTATATTCATTTGTGCTCAGTTGTGCATCATGAGACATACATCATACCAGGAAATTCTCCTCTACTGTGGACTGTTTGATATTCTATATGACAATTGGGATGGAGAAAGAGTTTTAGGAGTTATGCATCAATGTCACCCAGACAGTTGGCCTGTACTGCTATATTTTGCAGACAACAGCAGGTAACGATGATCCTATACACCTTGTCTGGCCTATATTGTAGAGCACCTTTAGAGCAATGTAAGCATCTGAAGCACATCTTGAGTACACAAAGGTGTGCTCAATTACATTCAGGCATGACTTATGGGCCACAATATACCTCTCCTCTGCCTGGGTCTGTGGATTGCTCACATGGGTCAACAACCACGGCAAACACCCATATCCTGCATCACCTGATGTAAACAAAATGGGAGATGTAGATATTAATAGGATGTTGTGGTGTTTGTCAAAGCATATGGACATATATATAATGATTAATCTATTGTTCTTTTTTATATATGTTGTGAACTGCATATTGTTTGGGCAAGCTAACACAGGTTTATGCACAGCAACAATCAATTATGTTATGGCTCAGGTAGTATTACTCCCTTATGCACATGTGAACATCAGCGCAATAGAAGGAAACATGATGTATATCTTATTTTATCCAGTGTTAGTAAGATATGGTTGCCTGTGATTACTTCTGTGTACTCACCCAGTAGCAACCTGGATGAGAATGGACTTAAGCAAATCATATGTGGTGATTGACGCAGGATATGGGCGTCGTGAGCACTTCCAGGGAAGGCTGCAAACACATTTTGTAAACACAGGTGAGGCAATTATTATTCAACAGGAGCCTGATTTGGGCACATGGGTTGTCATCATTAAGGATTCTATCTGGCCTGTCTTTGGAGTCTAGAGGAAAGGCTTGTGAACCACTGGTATATGATGTTTATATGATGAATGTAACTTGAGGAGAGGGGCACATGTCTTATTTTGACACTAATGGGGCAATGGGAATGTTGAGCATGACAATCTGATGCTTTTGTATCATTTAAAAGTGTTTTACTGTCTTTTTAAGGGCTAATAGGGCACTATTACATATCTGTGGGAACTCTTTGTGGGTCCAACTTATATTTCAGGGTCCACATGAGTGCCTCTGTGAGTGAGTAAGAGTTAATATGGCATTGGTTTCATGTTTTTGTGTTGCAATTTAATCAGGTAGTGTGTCTTTAATTGCTTTATGCATCTTGCAGCAAGGCTTTTCATATTGGCATATGCATGACCATTCCAGCATATGATGAAATAAAATAATTTTAAATGCCTATTTTTTATTTGGGGATTATTGTGCAAGTAATTGTAATGCCTTTCCATGCTTCCCCCAAATTTTAAAGTCCACTGGTGTGTTTATATTGACTTTTACAGTGTTGAGAAATTGTCTGTAAGCCCTTTATGGGTCCTATTTGGAGGCTGTAATATTTTTGCCTCCATTTGCAGGTTACGGTTTAAACATCAGGGAGTCTTTGTGAATTTGTTGCAACCATTGCGATATTGAAACTTAACAGGTACGGACTTGACAGATCAAAGGATTTGCGGCAACAGAGTTCAGATTTTAACATCCCATAGGGTTTTTCCGCCACTAACCCACAGGTCTTTTGCAGGTAGCTTTAAGAGGCCAATTTAATAGCCGTAAGTCTTGCGGGCTACGTTACGGGCTATGGTTTTACAGGTTGAGGGAATTTAAAAGGGCTGGTAATGTCTTATCTATTATTACAGCACTAATATGACTATAGAAATAGTCATAATAGCTAACAATGGGATCTGTGGTTAGTAGTAAACAGGGCTTAATGAATACTGTGAGGGGCATGTTTGTGATGCACGACCAGACACAGTATCTCTTTACTGAATTCGTAAGCTTTAAAGCAGCAGAGCCTTACAAATACTTTTCTTGCCTTACTAGTCTTTGTGGATTTTGCTAGAGGTTCCTGATTATCATTTACCTTGCTGGTATAAAATGATTAGATATTTCATTATTATGCCAGTTGAAGCGATGAAATTACAAATATATTTTTCAAACCTGACTGTTTTTGGTTTGGTTAAGTTTTAGTAGTAGATATGCAATTTTTTTTTATATATAACAAGTATTAAATATTTGTAACACTAATTTATTTCTAACCAAATGAAAATATATAAGACGTCTTAAAATCCAGAATACCTATTATTTTTATAATGCTCCATCTCAGTCTGTTTTCAAGACCCTCCATTGTTTCAGATTATTTATTGATTGATTTTCTTAGATGAGAAATTCCACTTGACTGGCTTCTTATGATGTCCAGTATTTAGTCACGATTTTGTTCCAAGTCATTTATTCATTGACCAGAGTTTACTATATCTCTCCTAAACATCATTCATTTTCTGCTTTTAAAATGTTTTCAGCTTTTTCAAAAGTTCTTGAAAGTTTACTTTATCAATGTGAATATTTTTGTTTGATATGGTGTAAATTATCTTCCATTGGAATTTTCTTGATTTAGGATTGCATAATTACTCTTGTTCCAAAAATTTTCACAGTTGAAATTCTTCCATGCTAAATCTTGATTTCTTATATAGTAAAAAATTAGTAGGTACTGAAAACAGTTACTGTGCAGCCATATTGTTCTTCACAGCATGAGTTCCCTGTTTCTACTAGTGGTCTCCTCATTGTGCTAAAATGCAGATAAGGAAGCAACCAATTGCTGAGACACCTGCGGTGTGTATATTCACCTTTATTATGTCACTTGGCAGTAAGTATAGGTAATGCACAAATAAACATTTATTTTTCTTGCCTAGCAAATTGCTTACATATGTCGGTCACATACAGCTACAAATTCAATAAGCAAACATGTGGTCCTCCTTTTTTAACATGAGAGTAAGGATATGAAATGGGAGCGGTGCAGGAACGAGAGCTCACAGGAATACAAAAGTGATTCCAAATATTAAATCAGAAGAGGCAGATAGTAAGTGGCTGAGGTATGTCAACCAAAAAAATAAAAAAAAACTTAAAGGGACATGAAAATATTATTTTTCTTTGTTGCATCAGAAAGAGGTTATTGATAATGTGTAACACCGTGTTTTCTTTTTTCAAATGAAGGTATCAGAGCTCAAAAACCTATTCACGTTTTTTATTGCTCCTGGGGTCTTGCCCTCTGCCAACCAATTAGATCTATAGACAATAATAATTAATATTCTTACATTCAAAATACAACTTTTATAAGGTTTAAAACATGCTCTTTTAAATGCATGAGTTGACACAACCGACTTTTTGGGCACAGGGTGGCACTCCACTGACCCCCACAACCATCAGCCCTTAAGAGCCCAAATGTGTATGAAGATCAGAGGAGTTTTCTTCAGCCACAGACTATTTGTTTTCCATGGTTGTTCTAACAATCATCTAAGCTATCCTTGTCACAAAGCCCAGGACACTTGGTCTTTTGGGTCTGGCCACTTGACCCTAATGGTCATTAGCCACATAGCCAGTTTAATCACAGGGTATTATAATGGCAATAAGAACCTTGAGAACGACTCTGCCTCTTGATTTGTTATGCCGTGTGATGACCTCTTGATTTGTTATGCTGTGTGATGTTTTTTTAAAAATGTCTGGTTGTATGCACTGGACCCATAAGGCCCCTTTCCAACAGTTAATTTGAGTCTAGTGGACTCTGGGTAAATTTTCAGTTTTTAGGGCCATTATTTGTGTGCAAAGTGTGTTTTAAGGTACAACTATTGCATTTAGTCAATCAAAATAATCCTCTACTCAGGTTGGACTCCAACCACTCACCCAGACATTATGGCTCCAGGGCTCACAGTATCTTATTAACCCATGCTGTGCTAAGATCCTGACTGGAGATAGCTTATAACAGGAGCCGTAGACTCCTTAGCACCTAGCTGGGGAAATAGACAAATGGTGTTGTGTTCTATGAGCCGGCCCTAGCCCACGTGGGGGTAATTAAAAGGGTCCGAACTTGTGAAACTTGTGTTTGTCTGAGGAAGTGGCTGATTGGGACAAAACCTGCGGAAAAATAAATGTTTTGTTCTTTCTGGGACACATAGAAATGGTGTGTTTCATTTAGGGGGAAGGCTTTTATTATTTTACTGGGCTATTAATCACTTAGATTCCTGATTTGGTGAATTGGATGATATCTGCAGGTAGGATTGGTCTCCTTGCAATTTTCAAGCCCGCTGAAGAGCAGATTGTACCAGTTATGCTGATCCTGTAATTCTGGGGCCCTGATGCTTCCGCTGATGATCCTAATATGACCTCTGGTACCCCGAGAAGCTATACCCTGACAATCCTGAGGGAGAATTCCTTTATCTATAGGCAGGATCTTTGGGATAAAACAGAACTCCTTCCCCTAGGTTGTGACAACTCATGGTAAAAGCATGACTTACAGGGATATATCCACGGCAGAGATCAGGATCTTCCAGAGCTGCGGAGGAGAAAGGGAGGCTAAGAGTCTGGCAGGACAAGCAGTGTCGCCAGTTGAAGAGGTGTAGAGCTAAATGAAGTCTAGCATGCTGGTGGATCCAGAAGAAAAGGAGCCTGATCACCACGATAATGAAGCTGTGAAGGCAACCAATTGCCACAACAGATAAATGGGGAACAGCTGTACTAAATTAGTGGATGGCCTCGCTGGGGCTTGAGCAGGGTGAGGAGCTAGTGGAGAGACTGTAATACCTGGTGTGGGAGGAGATATGCTTGGTTGATAAGCATGATGACCTGATGACACCAGCTGCCGCATTACAGCAGTCCTCCTACTACAGGCTGGAAGGGCTCCAGAAGGTGCTATAGGTGATCCAGAGAGTGGCATTGCTATCCTGTCTAGTCATTGCCTAAAAGAAAAGGAAGTTTAACTAGGAACAAAAGAGGCAGTATTGATCCAGTGGTTGATCGACAAAGAAATTGTTTTGGAAGAAGAGTATGAGGATCTGTTTCAGCATGAGACCTGGCTCAAGCTTGAAGGAGCCCAGCAAATAAGGCAAGGAAGAAGAAGAAGCAGTTGAGGCACCGGAAGCCTATAATTGGTTGGGTCATTGGCCAAGTTCAGAGTGCACAGATTTGCTGGAGGAAGCAGTTATGGATGATTTTGATGTGAACCTCTGTCTGAGCAGTAGACGTAGATGAGGAGGTGCCAGAAGAACCAATTGCTACAGCCGTGTGAGATCAGAGGTATTGCTGGTAGCCGATCATGACCTAGTGACAGCGGTAGCAGAGAAGTCCACTGTATTGACAAGTCCAGAGTGCTCACCAACACCTAAAGAGAGTTTTAGTGGGCCACAAGCAACCAGAGTAGATGGTCGGGAAACAAGAAACAGATCAGAGATCAGGGGAGTGTGTATGCCCTGAGATCATGCAGCTTAAAGACCAGGCTGATATGCCACAGAAGCACGTGACCAGCCTAAGAACAACCACTAGTGGCCAGACATTAGCAGAATATGCAGACCCCGTCTCAAATCAGCAACAGGGCAAGTCCAAATTAATCTTGATGGCTTGCCAAGAATAGGGTTGGGATGATCCACAAATACAGATACTACTCACAGGGCAATCAGGAGAGAGAGCAATACCAGGGGCCTGACATCAGAGATCCACTTTCAAGGCCAGCCACTGTGACCAGTCTCACTGATGAATACCTGGACCAATTCATCCAGAAGAAAACAACTAAAGTGCCCAACCTGGAAGCAACTACAGTCAAGGCGGCAACACAGCAGGCAGATCCCAAGGATCGCAAGGCCAAACTATTCCTGATGGTGTGCTAGGAAGATGATCAGGCTGATATACAACTACAGAAATACCCCACAGGGAGATCTTTACAGATAGCAAGCTGGGACCCTGATGTTGGAGCCAACACATGCTCCTTCCTCAAAGCCAGCAGCAGTAACAACCTTACAGATGAAGTCCACCTTCCCAGTGACAGCTGACTACAGCCAAGATCCTGACCAGCATTGTCAACCGGCCACTCCAGCCAAGGTGCAGAGGGAAGGATCCAAATCACTACAGGATTCTTCAGGTTCTAGTCCAGAATCCTTGGCAGAGGAGGGTCCAGTTATCTCATCCGTTACAACCAAGATGGAATCAGAGTGCCCGCTTGCAACACATCCCAGCCCAGGTGCAGAGTTGAGCTGCAATCCCCATCATGTTCCCAGGCGAAGTGAGATGGATCAAAGGAGGCAGTATAACCCAGGGAGGTGGATGCTGCAGCCAAGGCTGAGCAGACATCAGTGGAGGGCTCAGGCCCTAAGAACATATAGCGGCTTGCTACTTTTTCCTGATAGGAGTATAGTCATGTTCCTAATCCAGGAGGACAGACTGTACAACCGCTCTCACCTTGAGGAATTGTAAAGGTGGATGATCCTCTGGGATCACTGCAGGAGCTGCTCCCCATCACAGACTCAGCAGTGCAGGTTTCTACCCAGAGCCTGTCTTGCATGGCTGAGATGCAACAATCAAGGGGGCCCTAAGATACAGCAATTGATGCTGCGGATCAGCCCACTAGAGACCATGCAGAGAAAGGAAGCAATCATCACTGGGGCCAAGGTTTCTAATACTAGACAGGAGGTCAAGCTGGCCGGATCCCCACTGAACTTGTTTTTTACTGTTTGCCCAAAGGAGTATAATTGAACTCATGTTCCACTTCCATTGCCTTTTGATATTGTGCCAGTGATCAATGCCCAGGGGTCATCCCAAGAGTTGCACCCCATCACAGATTCCATGGAGCAAGTTAATGAGAGAGCCTGTCTGGCACAACGGAGACCAAGAAACCATCAGGGGAGGTCCAAGTCCCTGAGAACCTGCAGCTGGTTTCAACTTGTTCACTAAAGGAGTATAATTATGTTCCAGATTCAGCAAACAATTCCACTTCCTGTGCATTGGGTGGCTGTGTTGGCTGTTGATCCTCTGTGATACCACACAGGCCGAGGATTATAAATTGGGACCCACAAGAACGCTGTCCAAAGCCACCCTCGGATGCTCTTGATATCCTACCACACCTGGAGGTAGCATTTTAAGCTGTGAACTTTGGGTCCTGCCAGACTATCTTTTTCCATTCCACTGACAAAGACTTAAAACCAAACTGAGTATGGCAGCATAATGATGATGATCTGGTTGAGATCATCTACTTGATGCTGCATTTGGAGAGGGGAGTAGCTGTCACAAGCTGCTTTTTGGGGACAGGGTTGGACTCTCCTGACCCCCAAAACCACTGGCCCTTCAAAGCCCAAAAGTGTATGTGAAAATCAGAGGACTTTTCTTCAGCCACCGACTATTTGTTTTCATCTAAACTGTGTGGAAAATAGACATCTCTTGATCCTGCTGCCTCTTTTTGCACTGAGACAAGCTGCTTGCGTAGATGCCTGTGAATATGGTTTAATAGGTAAGGTAATGGAGGATGGTGTAAGCTCTGCATGAGGCTGTAACTGTGTTTTACAGTGCATGCTTTCTGATTCTCAGTAGTATAACCTTGAATTAAGTATTATGTTGGCCAGTAAGAAAGTATTAGAAAAATAAAAGAGAAACATATGGGACTGTAAAGCCGGTGCAAGAAGAATGTGAAAGAGAAAAAAACAGGAGAAATATGAAACAATAAGATGGAAAAAAAAATGAAGAAAAGGGAAAAAAGAAGAAAAATGTCTATACAAACACACTAGCAACCACTGCAGTAAGCATGAGAGATGCCATTAGTCATAGTCAAGGGAAAATGTCAACGTAAACTCACTTCTAAGCTCACTGTGCAAACTTTTTGTTCTCAGGTCTGCTCTTTCCTAGTCACAATGCATAGTTACATAGTTACATAGTAATTGAGGTTGAAAAAATACTTTAGTCCATCAAGTTAAACCTTTTTAGATCTCTCTGATCTGCAATATGCTGATTAGTTGTTAATTGATCTAGATGAAGGCAAACATAAAATAAAAACATTAAAACATTGCCAATTGTCTCAAAAAGGAAAAAAAAATACTGGCAATCAGACTCCTCCCTGGATCAATACTCCCTCTCTAATTATCCAGGATAACCCTGAATGACATTTTCACAAAAATTAAATCCAAACCCTTTTTAAATTTATCTATTGAATCTGCTTTCACCACCTCTTTTGGTAGAGAATTCCAGAGTTTAACCATCCTTACTGTGAAGAACCCTTTTCTTTCTTTAAGGTGGAATTGTTTTACTTCTAACCTCAAAGGATGTCCTCCTGTCAGTTTAAAACCTCTTGGCACAAAAAGTTCACTGGAACGCTTACGATGCTGGTCACACTTTGCAAGCCCGATTGCGAGCCGTCTACCACGCAGGACTTAGGCTTCAATGAGCTCCAAAGGTGCTCATTGCACTGCGAGCCTCACAAAGTGAGATGCCTTTTTTTTCTAGAGAAAATTATTTTAATTTTGTTAGTATTTCTTCATAACTTAGTTTAGTTTAATTCATTTTTTAGCCCTTCTCTGCCTTTTCAAGGTCTAAAATGTCCTTTATTTGAAGTGGTGCCCAAAATTGTACTCCATATTCCAAACAAGGGCATATTAGGGATTTGTATAGTGGCAGAATTATATTTACTTCCCTGGCTTCTATACCCTTCTTAATACATGACAAAGCAGATGCTGCTTGGCATTGCGCACTGTTACCTAGGTGGCTGTCCACAAGCCCTCACAAATCCCTTTCAATATCTGATACCCCTAGATTTGATTTTCCATTATTATAACTTTTATATCAAAACTAGGAAAATGCCTGTCAAAAATGATAGGAATTAAATTGTAAGGCTGGCAATGCTGTTTGCCACGCAATGTGAGGGTTTTGCTCCTCTGAGCAGCATGTTGGTTTTATTTTTAAAGTCCAGCATGCCTGGCGTTGTTTGTGTAACTCCCAGGCTTCCTGGCTCTCCCCCTGTGTTGTGTTTCAGTGTGTTTTTTTTTTATTATTTTGGTTGTTTTTCAGTGTTTTTGAGTTACACGTTTGAACCAACTGCGTGCTTCATCTGCTCACTTTGGCGCACATTGCAGCCTAAGTCTCTCGTGTGTCAACTGTTCGCATTGCAGCATAAGTCTAGTCATTGCAGCCTAAGTCCCGCGTGCTTCAACTGCTCGCCTTGCTTTGCGAGGCTTGCAGTGCATTGAGCGCCGTCAGCGCTCATTGCAGCCTAAGTCCCATGTGCTTCAACGGCTCGCTTTGCGAGGCTTGAGGCAGCCCTCACTTTGCGAGGGCTGCAAGTGCGTTACCAATATCGCAAACATTGCCAACATCGCAAGATCCACAACTATATAGGTGATGCAAAACTTTGGATTTATTAAATCTCATCCGCCATTTAGTCACCCACTCTGGAGGGAAAGTGCATCATTAACTGATCGAATTAGCTTGCACAACTTAGTGTCATCAGCAAAAATGGAGACAATACTTTCCAAACCTACTTTTAAATCATTAATAAATCTGATAAAAAGGAGAGGACCTCAAACTGAGGAACCCCCTTACCACATTAGACCAATCTGAGTTTGTTCCATTTACCACAACCCTTTGCTTCCTGTCTTTTAGCCAGCTCTCCATCCATGAGCAGATACTCAATTCTTGTATCCCTTAGTTTGCTCAATAGTCTCCCATGTGGCACTGTATCAGAAGCCTTTGCAAAATCCAAAAAGACTACATCCATTGAGTTGCCTTGATCCAAGTTCTTACTAAGCTCCTCATAGAAACTAATTAGATTTGTATGACATGACCTATCCATCATAAATCTGTGTTGACTCCTACTTATAATCTTGTTTAAATAGACACATTCTTGTATACTATCCCTTATTAACGCTTATAAAAGCTTTCCCACTAAAAACTTAACCACTGCTCCCTTCTTAAATATAGGATTCACCTCTGCTTTTCTCCTTTCATCATGTAGAGACCCTGTGTTGAGTGAATCTTGAAAAAATAGATATAATGGTTTGGCTATAACAGAGCCCAGTTCCTTCAGTACACTTGGGTATATTCCATCAGGACCTGTTGCTTTATTAACATTTCTTTTTTCCAACCTTCCTGCGTAAGAAATTATTTGGTGAAGGTAATGTGTCCACTGGTACCTCCCTTGTGTATACAAAATAAAATAACCTATTTAGCTCATCTCCCTTTTCTGGTCACTAATTATCAGATGGCCTGTGTCACATTGTAATGTCCCTATAGCTTTCTTCCTTGCCTTCTTCCCATTAATATATTTAAAAAATATTTTAGGGTTAGTCTTACTCTTCTTCGCAAGTAACTTTTCATTTTAGCCAGTCTAATAGCCCTTTTTTAAGCCTTGTTGATTTCTTTGTACTCACATAAAGCAGTCCCTATCACATTTTTGTTGTATTACTTAAATGCCTGTTTTTTACTCCGTATCTTGATCTTTAAATATTTGTTAAGCCACCTGGGATGTTATTTACTTCTTCTACTTTTATATCTCCCTGTAAATTTTCTTTGGAACCCAACATATCAAAAACCCATTTGAGCTAGCCTTCCAAGCAGAATTTCGAGTATCCTTTATAAGCAAATTATACTATTGATAGTCAGTAAGCTTGAAACAGCTGTACGTGGATGGGATTCTCAGCTTGTGTATAATCCAACCTTGGCTTTGCATATAGGCTGTGTAATGCAGCGGGCATAAGCTTAACGAAAGCCATGTTTGAAATGGATTGAACAGCGAGGCATTTGTGGGCACATTTACATGTCCCTGCTTAGCTTCCCAGAATGCAGTGTAATAACAGTTTTTCTCAGAATTCTAAGCTGGAAGTAGGTTTTTTAACTTGTTTTAGACATTCAAATGTGAACACAGATGTACCATGTATTTACTATATATATATATATATATGTATGTATATATATATATATATATATATATATATATATATATATATATAATATAGTAGCCCTAAAAATGAATCAGACATCTATAGATATTATCATTAAAATAGCAAGAAATATGTATCAGATTTCCTAAGATCACAAGTATCAGAGATGTGTCCCAAAGGCAAGAGATGCATCAAAGGGTGATGAAAGAAAATGCTGTCAAAGCTCCTTTATGCATTTTCAAAGTTGATTCTTTAGTCTTCTACCCTTGGTCACTTAGAAAAGTACAATATATATTACTAAATATAAAATCACACTGTCAATAGACAAACACACTTCTGCCAATACTGCGTAATTCGATTTATTAATAGAACTGACAAAACATTACAAAAATCACACTTATAAACTATTCAGATTAAAGTAGCATATCACATATTATAGTTGTCAAACTACGAATCGTCGCCACGCTTAAATTTACAGACTTAGCATCCACAAATACGAGCCGCGGGACTTAGAAAAAAAAAAACATTACAAGCTCACAAAAATACGACCTTAATGCCCGACCCGCGCGCACATGAAAACATTAAAAACACAATAAATAGGCATAACAAATACATAAAAAGATTACCCACAGCAAAGGGGGGGGGGGGGGGGGCACCAAGGACCTCTGTAAGTGAAGTTGCACCTCAATTTAAGTCCAAATTTCAGAATTTACACACACGAAAATCCCTTATGCAAGAGAAAAAATGGCCCCTGAAAAATCGAAAACGAGGCTACAGGACCCTAAACACGCAAAACACCACCAAGCACATACGGATTTTCCAAAAAGCCGTACGGGGTACAAGATACACTATTAACAAGGATGCTAAAATATGACCTTAATGCCCGAACCGTGCGCACATGAAAACATTAAAAACACAATGAATACACACAACAAATACATAAAATGCTTACCCACAGCAAGGGGGGGGGGGGGGGGGCACCCAGCACCTCTGCAAGTGAAGTTACACCTCAATTTAACTACAAATTCCAGAGTTTAGACACACGAAAATCCCCTAAGCGAGAGAAAAAATGGCCGCCGAAAAAAACGAAAACGAGGCTACCGGACCCTAAACATGTAAAACACCACCAAGCACATACAGATTTTCCAAAAAGCCGTACGAGGTCCAAGATACACTATTAACAAGGACGCTAAATCTTCCACAGCCACGTACCACATACACATTAGTCGCCATTTTACAACACTAACTTACACAATGCGGAAGTACACAGCTACCCTAACGGATTTTCCTCGCGCACGCAGACTTTTTACACTACACACTGCACACATTGCTGACACTTACACATCAGCTCCACAACAGTGTAAACCGACATTGCGCCACTCACAACGACTGCCTACGCTGCTCATAGCACACAAAGCCTTGCAATAAGCGCAAAAAACACATCACCGCCGACCAAACAATAACACCAAAAGCGCCTATCAGAAAAAAAAATACAACAACCAACAGCCTCGCAATGAGTGCAGAAAGGCGCACATTGCGAGCAACACGATGAGCGCCGGTGTCGATCAGCGCAAGGCTCGCAATGAGGGCCAAAGGATCTCGGACCACCAAGAAAATTAATGTCTCGACCAAACAGCATTACCTGCCTTACTATCTTTTTGCCGTCATTTTTTGACGGGCAAGTCGCTAGTTCTATATATTTTGTGTGGGGTCTGTCCTCCTTGTACTGATTGCATCCATGTCGAACATGCCTGAACTTGGTGTGTGTCTTTATATATAGTTTTGTAATTCATATTCTTTGATCCAATTATTATTTTGGAGGATAGCTCTAAAAGGCACATTGTGAAACTAAAACTTTGGGACTTTCTGTATTGAAGACCTCCTGATGAGTGATTAGGTTAGCTGGCCTTCATGTCTTAACTATGTTACCTTTTGTTACTCTGCACCTAGGCTAATACCTGGACCTTTTGATACTTCCATGTTTGTTTCAATATAGGCATTACCCTTTTTTAGAGTAAACTAGCATGTCAGTTGTATTTTCAAGGGGAGGGAACAAGCTTTTTAATCACGTTGTTCCAGTTCAGTGATTCAGAAAGCCAGCATTTATGTTCCAAAACTGCATTACTGCTCTTCACAGATCCTGAAGCAAGCCTACTTCCAGGGGGGTCACTAGCACTTTTGCACAGAAACTAGCAGAGGAGAGGAGAGGACAACGGGTGGTATTGTCTGGTGCAGCTAGTCCCTGCTCGTGACAATATATATATATACCAAACCCAATGAAAGCATGAGAGTAAATGCACACTGAACAGGGGAAATGTGCAGTTGAAAAGTGCCATATTTTGTTACAAAGAGCCTTTGTTTAAAAAATACAAATATTTGAGGGACTAATTGGAAGATGCAAAATAATATAGTAAATTAGAGAAATGAGTAAACTAAAGAATAGCATATTTTATGATGCAAGTTCACCGTGAATCTAACAGGGTCAAACACAGTTAAGGAATTCAAACATAGCTGGGATACAAATAAGGCTGTCTTGAAGTTTAATTAAACCAATAATTTTAGGTAATTGGAATGGACAGCCTTTTAGTTCTTATCTGACGTCAAATCCATGTTTGAATTTTTCTGATTCTATGCAGCAAAAACGTGCCATTAAAAACTAGGATTAACTGGTTCCATAAAATACCTTAGCAAATAGAGATATTAACAAAACTTTATTAACCTTAGTTTTTTAACTTAATATGATAAATAACCCCAAGAATATTTCCAAAATGAATGAATAAAGCTTATACAACAAAATAATCATAGGAAACCTGGAAAAAGCAAATGAATTGGCACTCATGTGCAGAATCTATTAATGGAACGCTACAGCATATTTACCACCATTATCAGATATAAATACCTCTGCAAACCTATGATAAGAGAAATTGTGAGAGAATTCTTATATGTGCCTGTTTTCCTAGTAAAGACTGCCGTCTAATTTAACAATAGGGATTATTATGTGAAAAAATAAATCTGTCAAATCTTAATGCAAGTGCAGAAATGTAAATATGTACTGTAAGTAATAAATTATTTGGTCATTGTACACTTTTTAAACAAATGCAATGTAGATTGTAGATACATTTATGTAGTAATCTTGAATAAGAAATGCACTTTAGATCATCAAACAAAAATAAACAAGGTTCCTGAAAGTCAGCTGCTAGAGCAAGCTCTGTTTTAATATTAATAGCTTATAGATTACATGGTATGTTTAAAGTTATACCTCAAACCAGACCGATAAAATAAGTATAAAAAAAAATAAAAATAAATAAATATGTGTTATAAAAGTGCAGATACCAAAAATACTAAAAGTAATAAATTCCCCAATTTTTTAAGACTTATTACAAGAATTTATTATGCAGGTGATCGTTTGACTGATGGCTATTAGCATAGTCCAGAGAAATGGACTGCCGTTTTTAGAAAAGGTGAATGGTAGACTATTCAGTGTGAGGGCTCTTAGACATGATCTAATAAGACCTGTTAAAATTTCTGTTATCTAAAAAAATGAGTGCTGTTTAAAAGGACTCTTCAGGCAACTATTTTGTAATTTATATCAATGTTTTAACAGTATTCACTAAATAATTTCATCCTCCACATCTATACTTATTATATAAAATTAGCTCTTCACTTACTTTTAAGAAGTCCCCAGACCTTCTGCAGATAAGTTAAGAGATTTCTTTTAAATAATATTAGAGGAAGATTTCATTTTTATTTGTATACAATGTACCCTTTTGTACATCTTGAATTAAATATTTAGGAATTCATTAAAAAACAGTGTTAGAGTACAGTTCGGACTCAAATTAGACTATATCTTTCCCTCAACAAAGGATTTTCTACATTGATGAAATTACAAAATGGGATTCGTGACAGAAGATACGACATAACAAATAAAATGTTTTACATTGCTATAATCATCTTCTAGTAAAGTATATATACTTTATTTAGCACTGTTTTTCCTTCATTTTGTAGCACTGATAATAATACTAATTAAATATTGGATGAAATTTAGCTTATGTATGATTTCTATAATCATGTGTTTCATAAATTCATATGAAATATGAAAGATCCTGACATATGTGATGTCATAAAATAATATAAAAATTCCTTTAAAGTTACATAGTTACATAGGCCCTCATTCAATTGCAATTTTGCAAATTGAATAGGGGTCTAAATAAGCACATCACATATATTTTTTAAGAAGTTTTTAGTTATTGAGCATCTATCCAAAAGCAAGGTTTTCACTAACTAAAAACTTCTTTAAAAAATATATATTATGTGCTTATTTAGAACCCTATTCAATTGGCAAAATCGCAATTGAATGAGGGCCATAGTAATTTAGGTTCAAAAAAGACTTTCAGCCCATCAAGTTCAACCTTTGAAGATCCTCTGATCTGCAATATGCTGATTAAATATGAATTAATTAGTTGTTAATTAATTATTAATCAATTATGTCATTATTTTTTTATTTTTTTATTTTTAATTATTAATTAATCCAGAGGAAGGCAAACAGAAACAAAAAACAAGTGAGACCTTGCCAATCGTCTCAATGTGAAAACAAAATAATTAATGCCTTCCTTACCTCAGATACTGGCAATCAGATTTCTCCCTGGATCAATAATGTCTCTCTAATTATCCATGATAACCCTGAATTCCCTTTTTAATTAGAAATAAATCCAGTCCCCTTTTAAAGTTATCTATCGAATCCACTGTCACCACCTCCTCTGGTAGAGAATTCCACAGATTAACCACCCTGCCTGTGAAGAACCCTTTTCTTTCTTTAAGGTAGAATCTTTTTACTTCTAACCTCAAGGGATGTCCTCTTGTCAGTTGAAAGCCTCTTGGCACAAAAAGCTCCCTTGACAAATCTTTATACTGACCCTGCATGTATTTATATAAGGTAATCATATCTCCTATTAGACGCCTTTTTTCTAGAGAAAATAAGTTTAATTTGGTTAGTCTTTCTTCATAACTTAGCCCCTCCATTCCCCTTATTAATTTTGTTGAGCTCATCTGTACCTTTTCCATCTCTAAAATGTAATTTTTATGAATTGATGCCCAAAATTGTACTCCATATTCCAAATGAGGGCGTACTAGAGATTTGTATAGTGGCAGAATTATATTTGCTTCCCTTGCTTCTATACCCTTGACTTTGAGCACTATTACCTAGGTGGTGGGACACAATCACTCCCAAATCCCTTTCAATATCTGATACACCTAGATTTGCTCCGTTAAGATTATAAATTGCATGGCTATTTTTCCTTCCCAGATGCATAACTTTACATTTATTCGTATTAAATCTCATCTGCCATTTAGATGCCCATTCCTCAATTGTATGTAAATCCCTTTGGAGGGAAAGCACATCATTATCTGATTTAATTATCTTGCACAACTTCGTGTCATCAGCGAAAATGGAGACACCACACTCCAATCCCACCTCTAAGTCATTAATAAATATGTTAAAAAGGAGAGGACCTAGTACTGAACCCTGAGAAACCCCACTTACCACATTAGTCCAATCAGAGTATGTTCCATTTAAAACAACCCTTTGCTTCCTGTCTTTTAGCCAGCTCTCAATCCATGAGCAGATATTTACTGCAATTCCTGTATCTCTTAGTTTGCACAATAGTCTCCCATGTGGCACTGTTTTAAAAGCCTTTGCAAAATCCAAAAAGCCTACATCCACTGAGTTGCCTTGATCCAGGTTCCTACTACCTCCTCATAGAAACTAATTAGATTTGTTTGACATGACCTATTCCTCATAAATGCATGTTGACTTCTACTTATAATCATGTTCAAATAGACATATTCTTGTATATTATCCCATATTAACCTTTCTAAAAGCTTCCCCACTACAGAAGTGAGGCTCACTGGTCTATAATTCCCCGGATTTGCTCTTGCTACCTTTTTAAATATAGGAATCACATCTGCTTTTCTCCAGTCATCTGGTAGAGACCCTGTGTTGAGTGAATCTGGAAAAATTAAATATAATGGTTTGGCTATTACAGAACCCAGTTCCCTCAGTACCCGTGGATGTATTCCATCAGGACCTGGGGCTTTATTAACATTTATTTTTTCCAACCTCTTTTGGATTCCTTCCTGCGTTAACAAGTTATTTGGTGAAGGTAGTGTAGCCCCATTATGTTGCCTCCCTTGTGTATACCGAATAAAAGTACCTATTTAGCTCATCTGCCTTTTCCTGGTCACTAATTTTCAGATGGCCTGTGTCACATTGTAATGTTCCTATAGCTTCCTTCCTCGCCTTCTTCCCATTAATATACTTAAAAAATATTTTAGGGTTAGTCTTACTCTCTTTTGCAATAATTTTTTTATTTTCTATTTTAGCCAGTCTAATAACGCTTTTGCATGCCTTGTTGATTTCCTTGTACTGCAGAAAAGCAATCTCTGTCCCTTTCCTGTTTGTATAATTAAAATGCGTGTTTTTTACTCTGTATCTTAATCTTTAAATCATTGTTAAGCCACATTGGATGGGATTTACTCCTTTTACTTTTATTGCCACATGGTATATGCCGATGTGTATGTATATTTAGAAAGGATTTAAATGTTGTCCATTTATGTTCAGTGTTTTGACCTATCAGTTCTCTGTCCCAGTCTATACTTTGTATTGCTGCCCTTAGACCATTAAAATCTGCCCTTTTAAAATTAAGAGTTTTTGTTGGCCCCTTAAAATGTTGTTTTTTTAATTCAATCTCAAATGAGACTGTGTTGTGATCACTGTTACCCAAAGGTTGACCTATTCCAACATTTGATACTATATCAATATTATTTGTGATGACTAAATGTAAGATAGCTTCATTTCTAGTAGGCTCTTGTATAACCTGGGCCAGATAATGATCCCTGAGTGTACTCAAGAACCTGCTCCCCTAGCTGAACTGCTGGTCTCATTTATCCAGTTTATTTCAGGCTAATTAAAATCTCCCATTATTAGAACTTGCTCATGCTTAGCTGCATTTCCAATCTATAACAATAATTGTATTTCCTCACTTTCAGCTATATTTGGGGGTTTATAGCATACTCCTACTAATATTCTTTTAAAATTTGCTGCTCCGCTATTTAACTCTACCCACAAACATTTATCACTAGGTCCACCATAAATATCTTCTCTGACCATAGGCTTAAATTCAGGCTTAACATACAGACAAATCCCTCCTCCTCTTTTACCATTGCCTCTATCTTTCCTAAATAGGTTATAACCATCCAGATTACCCTATTTTTCGCCATATAAGACGCACCTGCACATAAGACGCACCTAGTTTTTAGAGGAGGAAAACAAGAAAAAAATATTCTGAATCAAACACAAATACCCTTCACACACATATACACACCTACATCACACACAAATATATATATATATATATATATATATATATATATATACATATATATATATATACACATACATACATATACATACATACATACACATATACATACATACACATACACATACATATACACATACATACACACACACACACACATACACATTTTGAGGCATTTGGGAGCCTCCAGGAGCTATTGACCCTCCCTGATCCTCCCCTTTCTTCTCCCCTCTGCCCATCCATGATCATCCCTTGGCCCATCTTGATCTCACCCCATCACGCAGCGCTTCCTACCAGCACTCCTCCTGTACTGCAGCCTTCCCTTGCGTCGCGTGTGTGATTTCACTAAAATACACTGGCCGACGCCATGAAGTTTAGAGGCATGCTGCTGGTGCCGTAGGAAGAGCCAATGGGGGGGGGGATCAGGAGTGGGGATCTAAAGGGGGGCAAGGGAAGGATCAGAGGGGTCGAAGGGGAGAATCAGGAGGGGAAGAGGATCAAGAGGGGCAGAAAGAGGCAGTTTTAATGCTTGCAAAAGGTGTATTCATCGTATAAGATGCACCAACTCCCCCCCCCCCCCCAGTTTTGGGGAAGAAAAAGTGTGTCTTATATGGCGAAAAATACAGTAACAGTCCAGTCATGAGATTCATCCCACCCCGTTTCGGTAATGCCTATTAAATCCCATTTTTCATAAATTGCTAATAATTCTAACTCTCCCATTTTTCCTGGCAAGCTTCTGGCATTAGCAAGCATACACCTTATGTTATGAGTCTGTAGTTCTGAAGTGCCTGCCACTGTACTTGAGTTACTTAGTACTACCTCCCTATTGACTATACTACCCCTCCCCATCTCCTCCCCGATGAGTTGTTAATTCATCCCTTATACCCTCTACACTTTCTACCACATAACTTATATCTAGTTCCTCCCCCCACCTACTACTTTAAAAACTCCTCCAGCCTTTCTACCATCCTAAACCCTGGCACAAAAGCTCCCTCATCATTAAGGTTTAATCCATCCCTGCTGTAGAGATTGTACCGAAGTGAGAACTCAGAACTGTCTTGCCTCCTCCTGTTCCCCCTGCTTTCCCCTTCTAACTGTAACCCAGCTACCTCCCTGGACATTCTCACTAGCCCCAGCTCCACCCTCCATGCTACTCCTAGCTAAACTGTGCTCCGAGAGCACCAACCCCCTTTCCAGTGGATCAATATCACTAAGTGCTGCAATTCTCCTCTCCAGATCTCCAATTTGAGCTTCCATAGAGGCCACATGCTCACACCTGTCACAGAGGTATGGACCCTGGATCATCTGTTCCAGTATTGCATACATATGACAGGATGTACACTGAGTGAGGTTGCCACTGGACTGACTCATGATTATCAGTTACAAAAATACAGTGAGAAAACAAATCAATGTATTTGTATAAAGATTGCTTTTCTACACCCTAACCCAAACAAAACAGAAAGAAAATATGTTTGTTTTCTATTTTTTCCAAAGGTTACCACTGGACTGACTATTATTATTGTCTATAAAAATTCAGTGGGAAAAATAAAAAATATAAAATAATATATTTGTGTAAAGTTTTCCTCCTTTGCACTATAAATCTGCCCTCCCTTTTCTTTGAAGTCCCTCCTTTTATTTAAACTCCTATGCTTTTACTAGAATTGCACTTGATACTAAAAATGTTTGCAAGCTCACAAGTTAGCCCCTTCTCTTGTTTATATTAACTTCTGTCTTCTCACCTGGGCACAATTAGTGCACTCTGCAATATATCAGCCTTTACTTGCAAGGAAAATCCACTTGCAAAGTTAAAGGATCTCTGAAGAGTTATAGTGGTCTTCATAATGTGGACAACATTATAATAAATAAATACAACCTTTGATTTTACTCAGTTTTAAAAAAAAATATTGACGGACATTTTGTCTTTGTTTCTAAAAGGATTTAAAACATGGGAAGAGTGGGAGAAAATGGGGATTCTGATAAGATATGTATTAACTTCTTTTCAAAACACCCTCTCCAACTCTTAACTATAGAACTCAATGGAAGCGTAAGGTACCATAGGACAAACTACCGACAGACTAGCAGTCTAATAAGGAATCCTTCATAATATAATCAGTCAGAGTTTCTCTAAAACTCATTTTATGATCATAGCTGCTAATGTTGTTATTTTGTTAATTACAAGCATGTGAGATTTTTAGCAAACTACAATCATCCCATAAGGGGACTTTAAATGTGTATTTCTTTATTTTGTTTTAGTTGATACATTTCTAGACTGATTTTCTAAAGCATATGGTGAACAATAACATATAACACAGCACCAGATACAGACGATAAGGAGGATTCAAATGCATTCTTAAGCACATCTTTCAGACTATATTACTAGAATAACATCCTTAAAAGCATGTAAAATGTTTTTGACATGACTTCCCGCTGTCAGCTTGCCCAAACAGTTGAAGGACAATGCAATAATATCACTATGTTAGCTTGCACATTGTTGACAGTGAACAATATGGTAAAAATGCACACTGTGAAAATCTCCAGCTGTGTGTTTAAAAAAAAAAAAAAACTTGTCAGTGATGTATAGGAAATATGTAACATTTTCATTGTTTTCTACATTATCTAATTCAATGACTTTTTGAGGTGATTAACAGAGCATTAATAATTTGTTTGTATTGCCAAATATCTTTCTTTTGATAAGACATTTCTTCATTACGTGCAGATCAATTTTTTATCATTGGGCTTTTGAAGTCACGTGTATGTATGAACATAAAACGTGTGCATGGGTGCTATAAAAACACAATTCTGAAATAACACTTGCAAAAGTATTATATATAATAGTTGTCAAACTGCAAGGTGGAGGCTCCAACGTCGGCTGCAAAGCGAAGCGATGGGCCGCATTTGTGGAGGTGAAGAGTCTACGGCGCCTCACTCGCGGTAAAAAACAACCCAGAATAGCTGAACTTAGAAAAAAAAAAATTACAACCTGCAGGACTTAGAAAACGAGGTCACAAAAATACGAACTTAACTTTCGAAATGCGTACATCAAAAAACCCCAAACCACTGAAAAATAACAAAAAACTAAAAAAAGAGGTGACGTTGCACGCGAATTAAAGTAAAATTTAAGGAGTTTTGCCACTTAAAAATCGGCTAAGCTAGAAAAAAAATGACGGCCGAATATAAAAACGGGGCTACACAACCCCGAAGTGCAGAAAACACTGACAAGTACGTACGACTTTTAATTACGACCCGCAGAACTGATAAAAAAAAATACGAGGTCGCAAAAATACGAAGTTAACGGACAAAATGCGTACATTCAAAAACACTACAAAATACAAACAAAACATTAAAAAAACTCACACACAGCATGGGGGGACAGCCACGACATCTGCCAGTGAGGTTGCACGCTAATTTTCGGAAATTAAAAATCGGCTAAGCAAGAAAAAAAATGGCTGCAGAAACATATAAAAACGAGGCTACACGACCCCGATATATGCAAAACACCGCCAGCCACGTACGACTTTTGCCATGGACGTAAGAGGTACAAAAATACACAGTTAGGAAGCACGGAAAATGCTTGCGAGCCTCCATTTTACAACACTAACTTGCAACCAATAACATTATGATTCTAAAATGGCGCTTTGCACAACTAAACCAACGGTTTGCCCTTACACACGCAGAATATTTCTAACGCACAGTTGGGCCATTGATGACACTTTCTCCTCAGGGCAGCAACAGTCCAACTATACATTGTATGCTGCAGGAAAATAAAAAGAGATACTTAGCTCTTCAGGCTATTCATTGCATTCAATATAACTTACAAATAGGTAAAGTATATTAATTTATTAGGTAAATAATTAATTCATTATTATTGAAAAAAATAGACATATATATCTGTCTTTGTGATGAGAGCCAAAAGCGCTCAGAGGAGCAAAAAGAAACAAGAGAAGAAGCTCGCTATGAGCGCCAAAGGCACTTATCGCTAGGCTCGCAATGAATGACAAAGGTCCTCAGAGTAGAAAAAGCTTTACATTGTGTGTCAAACAGCATTGCCATGGTTTAAAATTGTATTGCCCCGACATTTTTGACTGGCAAGTCGCTAGTAGCATAAAATAATAACAATTAATTGTCACATACAAATTAAACACTTTTGTCCTCATAAAAATTATGCATTTTGAAGATTTATGCACCAAACCATTTCATCACTGGGGCTGTACTCTTCAGTCTCTAGTCACCACATTAGAGTGTCAGCGCCAGGACAACAGAGTCAATTGTGGCGGGGAAAGTCCTGTTAAAAGTTACAAAGAATTCTTTGTAACTGTCAGAAAACAGTCCTATCTGTCAATATTCCTTTATATCAGAGAAGTGCATACAGTCAAAGGTTATAATATAAACAAACTTATCAATGGCTCTTATGCAAGACTCTGAATTAGTGATGCTACTCAAAAGAAGCCAGGATTATGCCTGTGCATGCAATATTGTTCCAGATTTGATACTGCTAGATTTGTTTTTTCCTGCTTAACATTTATAGTTAAGGAAGGGTGGTTATATGGAGGGTTAATTATTTTTCAGCCCTCAAGAAATTCAGAATAATGTGCAAAATGCTTTTTGTAAGCTAATACACTATACTATTTTTTTAATATAAGTTCAATATGACCGATGTTGCTTTCAGACACTCTGTGGCTAATAAAATATAGCAGCCTCTGTCTTAGCTCAAGAAACAAAATCCAAGTCCTCATCCCTGCTTTGTGACAGACTTTGGCTACTTTGGGCTGGCAAAAACACATCCATTGGTACATGTTTTCCAGTTGCTGAGGAATCACTTTAAGCATTTTGACAAAACACTGAGGGTTAACAAAATAACAGAAATACCATTAAAAAAAAAAAGAGTTTAACTTTGAAATAATTAATCAAAATTGCAAATGAAGCAGCAAAGGTGAGCCTTATTATGTTGATTACCATTTATAAGTATGTAACAACAAAGTCAGAGGTGCTCATTTTGAGAACGAAGCAACACCACCTAAGTAGGCTTGTTATATAGGCCTGGTCAGCCTCTTTTAGCTAATTTGTGCCTTTCACAGAGAGAAATATCCTGCACTATATTAGTCAGATCTCACTCAAAAGAGTGAGGCAGCCAGAAATATGCAGCAAACGGCAGAAGTACATTTCAGCCTTTCCTGAGCTTTATCAGTGCTCAATCTGAGAACAAACAGCAGGATATTTCTAGCTGTGAAGTGAGCTAAAAGAGGCTGCTCTCTGAGTAGGTTACCAGACCTATAGAACAAACCTACTAAGATGTTGTTTGTTCTCAGATTGATCACCTCTGACTATGAAAATTATCACTTGATTTTCAAACCAACATGAGGCAACTAACAGATTTCCAAAGAAGCAGAATAGTTGGCGCCTGAAGAAGTCACAAAAACGTCAAAATATTTTATGTGTCAAGGAGAACAGTCTCAGAAATAATGACAACTTATGCCAAACATGAACAAACTGCATCAGCAAAGTGGACCAATGGTTGCAAGGCAAAGCTCACTGACAGAGGGACACTTCACATGATAGTTGTTAAATACCACATATTTGAACAAGCACCGCTTTGACTCTGCCTAGAAAAACTATGTCATGAGCTTCACAAAGCTGAAATTCATGGAAGGGCTGACAGTCGTAGAGACACATAACATGGTCTAAAGCTCACAAAACCCGGAACTCTGAGCAATGGGAAAAAAGTAGTATAGTCTGATGAGTCATCTATATGTATGAAGAAAACCAAAGGATGGCTTAAACTGAAGCTATCTGTTGCCAACTGTTGGAGATCCATAATGCCTTAGGATGTTTCCATATTCCAGGATGATAATGTCCCCTATACACACAATTAAACAAATTGAGGAGGGGTTTCTTGAACACCAGGATGAAGTCAAATGCCATCCATGGGTGTTCCGATAAATAGATCTAAACATAATTGAACCTTTAAGTGAAGCTTTGGAGCGCAGAGTGCAAATTGGATTTTCACCTTTCTCAACACTCAAATAAATGGTGGCTTGTCTCCTTGAAGAATGGTGCAAATGTCCACAACACATATCAGGACGTATTAATATTATTTTAATAATATATTGTTGAGTGTTTCTCAATTCTTTGCCCACCCACTGTATGGGATATCTAAATTATTTGAGGCTTTTGCACATGTCCATTTTTCTTGTGAGTAAAGTAATTCCAGTTCAATAGAGCCTGACATGAATCTATGTTTTCTTCCACATAAGAACTTAATCTTTTCATACAGTTCTGATCCTCAGGAGACATTAATGATGTTTACAAGAAGTTTATTTTCTTTGCCATTGATGTCCAACTTGTGACTCAATGTGGACTGCTGCCAGACAGATGGGGTTCTAGTCTACTCTACTTTACAGCCTTTATAGTTACAATTCCTGCACTTCATATGTTTTAGGCACTTGATTAGCACTTGTTGGTATCTTGTTGGTATCTTTATGCAAATAGCTGTTCAATTCACATGCAAATGGGAATAGCATTCCATGTGTATGCTAATGTGATTCACACCCCATGAAGCCCTTATTATGAATCTTTATTTACAAAGCACCATCATATACAAGGAGAAAATATGCAGAAGCTATGTGACATAAAATGTTACAATAGCACATACTAATACAAAAGAAATAGAGGTCCCTGCTCCTGACAGCTTACATTCTAAGGGAAATGGTAAGGCAAGCAATACAGAAGATGTTGAGGAGTGGTGAAACCAGTAGTCGGTTGGACAAGATGGCAGAGCCTTATCTGTAGCTGTTGCAGATGTGAGGTTTACTGATTATAGTCTTCTTTAAAATGGTAGTTGTTTAAAGTATGGCACAAATAGGTCAGAGATCCTGATTTAGACCCAGGTCTGCCTATTGGCAACTCCTGTTGTAGGATATGTGAAACCAATAGAGATACTGACATAGGTGCAGTAGAAGAGGAATGTTGAGTAAGATATATGAGTCTTGATGAGAGATTTATGATAGATTGAAGTGCAATCAGACGATTGAAGAGAGGGTCACTGAGGATTGAGTTGTAGTAGTAAAGTCAAGACAAGATGAGTGAGTGCAATATAATTTGTGTAGTGACTTGTGTATGAAAGAATCACACTTGAAGATTTTTTTTTTTTAAAGTGAAATGGGCAGTATTTAGTTAGAGATTAAATGTGTTGTAACGGATCTACTGGCACCCCGACCGGGTACCTCCGTTGATGGATGCGTCCTAGCTTGCGTCGAGGCCTACAAGCACTGCACCGGACACCAAAACCACCACAGACTCCAAGGATAGTACGACAGGAACAAGCGTTCAGTAGTTACAGCTCAAGGGAGTATGCAAAAGCATAGCAATCCCCAGTATGATATAGCGATCCCTTCAATAACGAGACAAGGCTACGTTTTGAAGGGTCAAGTAGAACTATCTTTTAATGACAGGGAATCTCCTTTTATGCAATGGTGCCCTCTGAAGGGCTACACCCACATAATTATCACAACAGCCAATTATCTACATGGTTCAACCCCCACGTCTCCTCCCCTCAGATAACAGGTAACACAATTAAAACAGACACAATTTTAACCACATTCTGGATGTACCCCAAATACAGGGGGTACACCTTTAAGTCCCGCACCATTCAATATCTCTCACCCAGGGGAACAACATATACAAAAATGGCATGAATCAGACCAGGGGTTCAAAAGTTAGTAAAAGTATGTTTTTACACATAACACACAGACATTGCACATATCCCCCATACAATACACATATAGGACAATAGGTGAGTCACACCTCCCTGGCAACTTGGATACAATCAGACATTAATTAGATCATTCTTCTTTGTTCTTATCAGAGAATGAAAACACTTTGGCAAATGCAAGGATCCTTTACAACTTTCTTATCTCTTGAATCTCTGTAACAGGATTATCTATTAGCCTAGGTCTGCAAAAGTCTGGCTAATATTCTGAGCCAATATATTCTGTAGAACATCAACCAACATACATATAGTAGGATCATATTTTAACCATAATAATCATAAAACAGTTTAAAACAGTGATGGGTTCCGCTACATGTGTCATTTGAAGGAAAGTATAGACTCCAAGGCAGTGACCCTGAGGGCTAGGTGTGATGATTAATTCTTAAATGCAAGGAAGATGTTAAGTGTGGGGGTTGTGAGTCCGAACATGAACAGTAGGAGCTCTGTTTTTGAGTTGTTGAACTTTAAAAAGGTGTGAGGACATTGAAGAAGAGAATTCTAACAGGAAGGAGGAGACTCGGTCTAGTGAGTCCGGTGAGGAGAGCTAATTTTGTGCGTCATCTGCGTACAAGTGTTACTGAAATGAGTTTATAAAGCTGTTTTGTTCTATGTTTTGTTAAGCCTCTGGGTCTATAAAAAATAAAATTGGTACCTAATCTGCACAGAATTCTCTGTTTATAACTATTTGATTTTTCTTAATTATTGCATTGAACATATGTCTATGGGCTTTTGGATGTGAAAAGTTATTTTTTGATATTAGTGGACAGAGAGAATACATGAATGACATTACTTGATAAGGAAGTAAATAGGACACGGGGAGTGAATGTGCTGCATTTTTATGCTAGAATAGGTTTACCATAGGAATCTTGTGATATTGCCCTCCTAGTTAAGAAAAAAATAACTATGTTAATGATTAATACACAAAATTGCATCAATATAAGTTTACTGTAATCTAAAAAAAAATAAACCATACAGTTGATAAATCATTTGTTACTATCTTTAAATATAAATAATGCAATACATGATATATTTTCTGTGTCTCTTTGGTCTTTACTTGATTGATCTCTCTTTGTTGTACATCTCTTAAGGAATCTATCTGTCTTAAATCTCCCATTATATTTACTGTCCAACAATATGCACTGTCTGAAGATTTCTTAACAGTTGTGTGGCCTTTTTATGCTGAATGATCCTTGTTACCTTGTTTGTTTACATAAGCTGATGTTACTTCCCTTGTCTTCAACACTTTTACAAGATTGCTTTTACCATCAAAGAAAAGATCTGCAGTGCTTTGAAATGACAATTTATCAATAGTCTTGCTTTACTAACCATAATGGTACATCCCCCCTAAACTTTAAGGGCTACTCTATCATAAAAACAATTGCAGGAATACCCCATTTAACACTGTAGATAGGTTCTGGCAATAGAAACGAACCAGAGCTAAACAGGGTCATTTCTAACATATGGTAGGTGACACAAAAGCCATAGAATTTTCAAAATTGTTGCCTTTATATTAACTTTTAAGAAACTGCAAATGTAAAAACACACATCTCCATTATGGCTTTTTTTTAGAGACAAACTGGTCCAAGGACACCTGTCTTTGTTTTCTACGGCCATCCAGCAGATGCTGGTAGCAAGACAATGCCTCAAGAATGCTGCATCTCACATTTCTGCTGCATATATATTTAAGTCTAGTTCTTCATATGAAAACAAATTGTGTTTAGGTAGCACTTCTGTTTCAAGAAGACTGGTTTTCCCACTTCTATTGTCATCGTCTTAGAGTTTCCCAGGTCTATGTGATTATCATTTAATCTTTCTTTAGGAAAAACCTTCCTCAAAATGGTTCTTTATGTCTTGGGTAGAACTGATTTATGCTTCTTTTGTGACAGTGTCATCAGAAAGTATGTTTTATTCTTGGTACTATTTGTTTTTATTTATAGATTCTATGTAAAGAAGCCTTTTAAAGTAAAATACAATGAGCTTTATTAAGACAAAACTTGCTAAAAGCCAAAATGGCTTTGGAAATAAATAAAAAAAACAACCTGTTATGTATTTACTAATCTATGTAAATACTATTTGGCAGCCATTGCCTTTTTGCAGCTAATTCTTTGACCTGCTTTTATTATGTGTATTTTATATGTGTACCATTTTGAGTTGCCACACTTCCATTGCATAAATGTCCTCTGCATTCAAGGTATAATCTCAAAACCAGAACCAACAGTAGCTCATAAGCAAAAATAAAAAAAAATATTGCATGTCATGTCAGCTGGGTTTTGTATAATACATTCATAGTTTAGTTAATTCCTGTATATTGTAGTAAAATAATGCAAAATATATATGCAAAATATATGTGTAACTATATAACATAATTGTTCAGATTCCTTCAAGATGCTTAAAAAAGTGTGTTTAACATGACTTGTAACATTAAATGTGATGTTGTTCATTTTGCCTATGGGGAAATTTGATACAAAATACATTTAACATCCTTTTATTAATGTTTTTCTATTCCCATTCCTGTCAGAGCCTTGGTGCAAATGGTGTGTTATTGAACAGCTTATCTGTAAGTACTGAGCCGAGGGGAAATGTAACCTTTATTAATATTGACATCATGTTCTTGCACAATGGCACAAGAAACTTCTCAATCGAATTCCAACTGCTTTGATGCATTGCACATAGTTAAATACATAACTTGTTATAGCTGTGAAATGTAAAAGAAAATATTGTACTCTAAGTGACTTTTATCAAGAATAAACTGTTAAAGGGAAAGGATATTTTGTTTGTGGCATCAGCAAGAGGGTATTTGATAATGTGTCAAGGGTGTCATAAAATGTGTCAGAGATAAAAAATGTATTCAGATTTTTTAACTTCTCTTGGAGGTTTACCCTCTATCAACCAATGAGATCTACAGACTAAAGTCTGCTCCCTGCACTTCATGTTAGTTTGAATTAAGTTTAAACAGGTTTTGCTTAATATTGTTCATTCAGAAAAATAAATTTTGAAATGTTTAAAATGTGCTCATTTAAATGCATGAAAAAAACAACTGTGCTCCAAGTCTCTTTAACACATTGAAAGATAAAAGTATTTTTTGTTATGACAAAGATTGCATATAGAGCACATGCAATCAGCAACATTAATTCTGAAATAAATGTTTAGCAACAGAATCCTTTTCAGTGTAAAAAATAAGTATAAATATAACATTGTAAATTATTGCACAATCAGGTATAGATTTATATCTGAGGTGCCCCTTGGAGAAGATTGCTCAAGTATATCCATCCTTCTTCACACACAGTCTATGTTAATATTAAAGCAGGGCCAGATTTCCTATCAGGCAGAGTAGACAGATGCTTAGGCATGCATACCAGCCTGACTGCAGGAGGCGCCAAATTCCAACACAGCAAAATGCTGTTAAACAAAGCTAGATGCTTGCACTGTTTATATAGTGTTTCTTCCGCCAAGTATTTTTAGCCTTGGGGTGGAGTTGGCAAAGATCCTCTCTGATTTGCTGTAATATTCTGTCAATCTAACATAGCATGCTGGGAGTTAAAGTTTTGTGGTGAGAGTTATGGAATAAGAAAAATGAACCACAAGTATCAGTATTTACTGGAAATGTGACATAGCTTTGAGGTCAGTCACTGAGCTTGTTCTGGGTAAACTCCAAGCTACATGTGAGGACAGCATTGGTCGTGCATGACTAGTGCTGGAGCTGTGGCAGAGGAATGGTGACAAGTGTTTAGACCAGTCCTAGAGAGTAAATACAGTATTTATATGATTTGGGTTGAGCCTTTACCTGTATTTATGCCATTATCAGAAAATTGTGTTTTTATCACTGTGCTTTCTCCAATTTATGTCACAATCTTATGACTTTGTAATATTTTCAGAGTGATGACTAAATATCTGCTAAACAACTTGCCAAAAGTCTATCTATCTATCTATTATTATTATTATTATTATTATGATCTTTTATTTGAAAAGCATCAGCATATTCCGTAGCTTTTCTCCGTGGCACCTGAGCATGCCCTGTCTATAATCACATGGGCTACAGTCAAGGCAATAGATTCAGAAGAGCAGTTATCATTTATTGGCAATTATCTCTCATTAACTAGAGGTATGGCTCTTGGTTCATGGCTAGATCAGAGGGCATGTTCTCTACAATAAATATTGTACCAATGTTTATATGTACAGAAGAAGGAAAACAATGAGCTTCATTCAATTGAGCAATTGTAAGTTACTGAAGCCCGTAAAGGAGCCAGTAAACTAATTTGCTATTCAATTGGCGTCTTTTTGCGAGTCACAAACGGTCCACATTTTACCGACTGAAAGTCCCTGCAGTTGTTACAACCATAACTTACACCTTATCTAAGCCTTTGATCTTTCACGTCCAAAAGAGTTACGGTCGCTAAAATTGCAAATCGCTATTCAATTGCTACAATTCCGCAAGCCCGCAAATGTTTTCACACCCGTAAATGTCAAATGTAGAAGACAATCCTACAGGTACCAGGTGGGACCCACAAAGGGGTTAAAGACATGTCCGTAGCACTGTAAATGCAAATAAAAAATCAATACTACACTGTAAATAACGGGGAAAGCGATGAAAGACATTAGAATTAATTGCACAACAGTCTCAAGCTCGCAAATCGGCAATCAAAAATAATTTATTTTTATGTTTTATTTAGGGGTTATATCGATCTTGGGAATCAATGAGTTAATACATATCAGGCCACCCACATTGACTAGAACAGTATTGGCATTCATTTTTTATATTTCGTATTTTGAGGGTTTGCGAGTCTAATCGCATTACGGACCTCTAATGCTAATTGATTGACATGCTACCTCCATTATACTGCCGTAATGATGACGGTCTCATTTTCTATTGGCTGTTTCTCAATGGGTAGTTATAGCCTTGCTTAATTGATCGTGTTCACGCTCTGAAATGCTACATCCGATTGCATGGTTTACGGTTTTGGCTTTTGGGCCGTAACTTGCGGGCTTGTTCAATTGAATACCACCGTAATTATAGCACAGTTCAAGCCCGCAGCAGTCCCACAGACAAACGGCCTGTATACTGCAAGATGCGGCCTTGCAATTGAATGTGGCTCAATGTTTTTAGTAGATATTTTAACTTCCTATCTTCGTTAGGGGCACTCTAATGATGAAGCTCAGTGGCAATTTGCAGTCCTTACCCTAATATGAATAGGTCATATTCCAAGCTTATTCCTAGTTGAACACAGATGGATTCATGACAACAACTGATCAAATGCTTATCAAATGCATTAATCAGTTAAAAAGTGATTGACTTAACCAACTCTGTTCAACTAGGAATAAGCCTCAAGCCTAACATCTAGAGGGAGCATATAGAAAGCTAAACTCTTCAGCACTACATAGAATGCCACGGCTTTAGTTTTCATTTGTGTGCATCTAGATACAACCAGTTTGTGTAATGTGTTTGCATTTTTCTCACTTTTAAACTTAGTGTGGTCTGCTGGAGTTAATATTATTGAATAATATCACATATATAGTTGTGAGCGTACGAGTTGTTGCTAACGCTGCGGGTTCGCGCAGCGAGCCCGCGGCCCTCGCAAAGCGAGGGCACTGCCCGAGGGTCTCAATCGCTGGCATGGAGCGCCGAAGGCGCTCCATGCCAGCAACTGCGACCCTCGCAAACTTCACGTCGCAACCCAAACAGTACGACACACACATTACGACACTCGCAAACAACATACGACACACGTTCACACACATTACGGCCTCGCAACACTCGGACGCAACTCGCGAACATTACAAAATGTAAAACACAATACATGCACACAGCACATACATAAAAACATTACCTACACCAAGAGGGAGCACCCAGAACCTCAAAAATGCAACTTAGACCTCGATTTTACTCCAAATAAAAGAGTTTAGAGACTAAAAAAAAATCTAAGCGAGAGAAAAAATGTCAGCCGAACAAAACGAAAACGAGGCTACAGCACTCTAAACTCGCAAAACACCACAAGAAAATCGCAAAACACCACAAGAAACTCGCAAAACGCCACAAACAACATACAGATATTCATACCACACAGTGCACACATTCAGCACGCTTACACAGCAGCTCCACACCACTAATGCTGCAGCAACATCAACACAGATTGCCAGCTCTTCATCACAATGCTTCAAAATAGGTACAGTATATTTATTTAGTAATGTATTACATATTTATTATACACCAAACAGCATTAGCTACCTTACAATTTCATTGCCGTCATTTTTTGATGGGCAATTCGCTAGTTATATCATATTATTTATTGTGGTGTATTATGATTGTTCTTTTGTTATGGGCAGCTGAAGGGATTTTTGTGTCCTTGATAAATGCTTTGTTTAAAGTTTGCTCATAAATGATGTATATGGGTTAATAGTGGTTTAAGTAGCTAAGTGGTAAACATGGATGATCTTAGAAGTGTGTGGTTTAATAGGCTATCTATGACTTGTATTCACACATAGGGGAGATGTCAGTGGCGTGCTGTGTGTGCACAGCCATAAAGTCATCACAGAATGCAATGCATGCTCACACAACACAGATAGCGACATGCACACCTTACAAGCACTCCTTTAAAGAACCACTGTAATGCTTTTGAAAGTAAAGCTTGTTTGTTGGGCATAGGCTACTAAACCAAAAAATTTAATATTTTTTCTTACTTATTAAATTGTCTTTATTCTCCTCAGATGACAGAGATTTTATTGTCATCCTCCCTGTTCCTTGTAAAGGTGAGAGACAAGCTCTACCTGGGGGGACAGTCAATGATCGAGCTTGGCACTGCCCCATGACATCATTAGCACTGCCTCCACTGTCTACACAGAGGTAACAGCTCTACTGTAACCTTCTTGCAGTTGCCCCATTGACAATGCATGGGCCATGATGTTATATTATGCACACAACCCAGTACTCAAGGGGTTAATACACATCACAAAACCACGTTGCCTCAGAACAAATGCTCTGATACATTGTCTATAACTATGTCATATTTTGCACAAAATAAACACCTTTTGACTGATTGAAACTATAAATACAATTTTCACATCTTTTTAATATCAAATTTTTTTTTAATTAAAAAAACTATTACTTTCTATAAATATCTGTTTTCTTGAAGCTGCAGTTACGGCAGTTGTTCCTGCAGTGTAATATTGACATCACCTTGCAAACAATAATTAAATCACAATATATGAATTACAAAAAAAAAGAAAAAAAAAAGACAACATATAAAAAATAACAAGCTTTTCGCCACACAATGCCTAATTCACACAGCCACAAGGGGTATTCACTGGGCTTGAGGGTCTCCAGGGGAACCAATGTTACCATAGAGGTAGCCCTGGGCTGGAAACATCATCTAGTACTGGCCCATGAAAGGCTGACACAAGGTGTCTCCTACATCCAAGAGCCTTGGCTCCATTTGGGGAAGAGAAGCAGATACCACAGTATTTTATTACAGGCTTCTCTCCTGTCCGGACTATCATACAGTGTAATTAGGAACTATTTGAACAACAAACTTTACAGAAACAATCAGGAACTGCCCATTTGGCTCCTGTCCTGACAGCCCTGTATAGTGCACCACCTTGATTTTGATGCCAGGATTTGTGTACATAAAGTTTTTATACTTCCACCAATTTCTCTCAGAACATGTGAAAAAAGAGTGACAGATCTTAAAGTCATGGCCTTGAATTCCTGGTTGCTGGGTTATTTTTATCTGTAGTTAATGTAATTTATATCCAAACAAGACTACAACTTCCAGCATGAAATGAGAGGAAGTGTCTGCCTGACATAAGGTGTCCCTTAAATCCAAGAGCCTAATGGCAAATCCGGCCCTAAGTAGAACCATGATTTCATTACAGGACGACGAGTAGTAATAATTCCAGAATACAGTGAATCACATATAAAAGTTGTCGTAATTGCAAGTTTGTCGATAACACAATGTTAAAAGTTATGGCTTGCGCATGCACAATGAGCGCCGAAGGCGCTCATAGCGATAACCCGAAAGTTAAGGGTTTGACGCGATCCGTAAAGTAGAGGTTTGACGCAATCTGTAAAGTAGAGGAGGGGTAGAAACTTGATATGAGCACCGAAGGCGCTCACCGCAAGGCCTGCAGCTTAGTTGGGGGCGGAGAGGCCTTTGGTGCTAATTTCAAGGCCTGCAATGAGTGCCGAAGGCCATAGGCGAGGCCCCCAAAAGAAGCTCTGACCAGATTCCGAGTTATGGGCTTGAAAAAAAAAATGCTGCCTGAGGCAGGGAGTCCATAAGTGAGGTTGAAAGCTAATTTGCTATTCAATTGGTGTCTTTTGGCGGCCTCCCAAAGGCTGGCGAGTTACGGCCTTGAAAAAAAATGGCGACTTTAAACCTGCAATTTTTTTTCAAGCCCACAAGGCTTGGAGAAATACTGATTTAAGATTCAAGTCTTGCAGGCTTGAAAACAATTACAGGTTCAATTGCAGCCAAGCCCACAAATGAGAGAGGGGAGATAGAGAGAGGGGAAAGAGACACAGAGGAGGGAGAGAGGGGGTAGAGACAAAGGGGATAGAGAGGGGGGAAAAGAGACACAGAGGAGGGAGCGCATGCTGCAGCTTGCAATGAGTGTCAAGGTAACCGTAAAGTAGAGGCCCTCATCCCGAGGCCTGCAAATTAGAGGAGGGGAGAGCCAAACAATATTGCAAGGCTTCAAATTTTATTGCCGTCATTTTTGACGGGCACGTCGCTAGTATGCATATATTTGCTTCAGACCATGAACCAAAAATTCGGTTTACCAACATAAAATATGCATCGGTACAAAAAGATCTTTGAGTTGACTCATAGTGGATAAATATACCTGTAATTATCAAGCGGGAGTTGTAATCATATATTATCTATGCTGCCAGTTTTAAAGACATGTTTTATTAGTCTCTAACAATCTTCTATAGAGTTTTTGAAATAATTGATCTTTATATATATTTATATAAAGGGTACTATTAACTACCGTATTTATCGGCATATAACACGCACCAGCGTATAACACGCACCTCATTTTAAGAAGGAAATTTCAGGAAAAAAAAAATATCTCAAATAAAGAACTTTGAAGCAAAATCCTCAACCTCAACCTTCCTCCTCATCCTCCCTCCTCAACCCCCTCCTCAAACCCCCCTCCTCAACCCCCTCCTCCACCCCCCCATCCTCATCCTCCTTCCTCAAACCCCCTCCTCAAGCTCAACCACCCTCCTCAACCTCCCTCCTCATCCTCAACCCCCCTCCTCATCCTCAACCCCCCTCCTCATCCTCAACCTACCTCCTCATCCTCAACCTCCCTCCTCATCCTCAACCCCCTCCTCAACCTCCCTCCTCAACCCCCTCCTCAACCTCCCTCCTCAAACCCCCTCCTCAACCCCCCATCCTCAAACCCCCTCAACCCCCCTCCTCAACCCCCCATCCTCATCCTCCTTCCTCAATCCCCCTATCCTCAACCCCCTCCTCAACCTCAACCCCCATCCTCAACCTCCCTCCTCATCCTCAACCCCCCTCCTCATCCTCAACCTCAGAGGTGGCTACTGTGTGAGGGTGATGTTTTTTTTATAAAGGATGTTGCAGGAAAGGAGAATGCGCGTGCCTTGGAGCTGTGCTGCAGGCAAAACATTTTTTACATCCCACCCAAGTCATTTTTGCACCAGGGCCCTCTATTCTCTAGCTCCACCACTGGGAAGCTCCATGAGTTTGAGTAATTTGTGTTTTAGAACAGTTTTTTTGAGAGAATGCAAAGCAAGGAGTTGAGGGAGGAGCTGGAGGTCCCCAGGAGAAACAAGCAGGACGTCCCGGAAACATGTGAGCAATACATGGGAAATAAATATAGGAATTAGTGGAGGTGGTAGAGCAAGAAATGGAACTGGAATAGAGGTATGCTGATAAGCTGTCCCCAGATAAGTCTCAGAGTTTCCTCCTTTATAGTGGTAGTTTAATGTGGACATTCTGTTGTTGTCACTGTAGCTTTGAGACTAATACAGCCAGGTGCTGTAGGAGATTAGTGGCACTACAAAAAGTGGTGTTTAATCACCCAGAGGTGGTCCCTTGCTTTCAGGGAAATGGAATGGATCACTTCCAAAGAAGCTGACTTGGAGACAGCTTACCTCCAAATGTTCCTGAAGGACTTTGACAATTGCAGATGACAGCATATTGCAGCTGCAGCAGGATTTCATGGGAGGAGGCATGGAGGATGCTGGCGCTCCCCAATGGCAGAAGGGAGGCAGTGGAGGTGGAAAACGTGAGTCAGACACTTCTCAGCAGAAAGATTACATGATTGGTGATATGGCGTATACTAGCACTTCCCCAATAGCAGATGGGAGGTGAAATGGAGGATGTCTGCACTCCCCAATGGAAGATGGGAGGAGGCATGTAGAATACCAGAGCTCCCCAGCAGCAGATGGAAGGGGTATGAGGCCGCCAGCTATCCCCGGTGACAGATGGGAGGTCGCCTAGGTGAGCTAGGCACTCTCCGGCAGCTGCAGCATTTCATGGGAAGTGGCATGGAGGATGTCAGTGCTCCCAACAGCAAATGGAAAGTGGTGTGGCAGAAGTCAACACTCCCCAAAAGCAGATGGGGGGTGACCTAAGTGAGTCACTAATCTGAGGCAACAGGAATTCATGGAAAGAGAAATGGCAGAAGTCGATGCTCCCCAACAGCAGTGGAGAGACAGTGCAGTTGGCACTAGTTCTCTCCAGCAGCAGATAGAAATTGAGGTGGGGGAAGTCCTTTCACAACAGAAGGAGTTTCAGCTTTTTAACAGGGGAACACAGGAAGGAAGTAGAGTCCACTGGGCAGAAACTCAACTCCAATATTGGAGGCATTGTGGTTGGTATTAATCTTCCTCAAAAGCAAATTGGATGTGAGGCAGGAAGAGTAGCTCCTCAACAGACTGAGATTGTGCAAGGGGGTCACTTAGGTGAGACACCCCAGGATGAAAAGCATGCCCTTTGTTTGGCAGCAGAACTTTTGAGACAACTAGGAGCAACTAGGACCCAGGTCATGTACCGGCACCTGGAGTGTAGATGAAGGACATGGGGTCTCACTCCCAGCAACTGAACTCGTCCTGGACTATTAATGCAGCACCAGCTAACTGTGGCACAGCTAGGGCCCAATTCTCGAACCTGCTTTTGGACTGGTGAGGCAGGATACAGGCCGTCTACACAGCAGCTAATCCCTGTACTAAAGACGCATTGCTTTTGTTCCAGATCATATTACTAGAACCCTCCGGTCAGAGGAAAATGATTTTCTACTGGACAAAGCCTGGATCTCATTGTATTGTGAATAAATACACCCCAAATAAAATACCAGTTTAATGGCAGATGTGATGGGTATCCAATCAACAGAACTGTCAGCAATGCTGAAGGAATTAGAGTCTCCTTTTATGGAAGAGAAGTATTCATAATTTTATTAAATTGCAATTGCAAATTAATTGCAAGCCTTTTTTTAGGCATCAGTGTTCTTCTGAACATGATGTACAGTATGTGAAAATACAAATTTGAATTAATAGTTTGGTGTTAAAATGCATTTTTAATATTCATTTAATTTGCTCAGATGTTGGCAAGAAGGTAAATTTCAAGGGCAAAATAAAATCTATAGAAACCTGATTTTGACAAGAGATTTGTGTGATACTTTTGTGAATCATCTGGACTTATGCTGAGAGTGAAAACTACTGAAATGAGTATAAAAGCTGATCAGTTACAGAAAGTGATTTAATAAATTATTATAGGATATTAATTCTGCTGCTCATTTATTGCTCAGAAGTGCCATGATAATTTAACAAAATGTGTATCACCTCAGATAAAGCTGCCATAAATATTCAACAGAGGCAGTGTGCCGAGATTGTAGGAAGCAGTCATAAAGTATATAAGGAGTCTTATATCTGTTTAAAATGGAGAAATATTAAAGTAATGTTTATTTAAAATCCTATTTAAATGTAATATACTGTCATGCACTGAAATATTTAGATAGAAATTTAGACATGTAAATATTACAAACAATATACATTAATGGGACAAACATTTTATTAAATATATATTTTGACTTTAATATGAAGCTAAATAGATGCTGTGGAGATCTGCTTTTTTCTGCCGTGTTTGACAAGGCTATTATGGCCAAACCTACTCTTCATATCTTTCAGGTTCTTTTTGGTCCCTTCAAAAAGGCAGCTGATGTCTCTAAACCCCCCTTCTTTGAATGCAGCTTGTAAAAATATGAACACAGGATCATCATATAAAAAAGAATGAGGAACTGCTTTTATTGCTGTTGAAATCCATAACAAGTCCAATGAATATATATTTAAATTTAAACTATTAACTGCATTCTGCAATACTTTGAGGATATTCTGCATTTTTTGTAAGCTGCTAATATAATAATTTTTAAATATTTATTCTGCAAGGCATCATAACATCTTAACATCCACTTCAGTAGTTGTACAGAACCAGGGCAGCTCTTATCTTCTCTAAGGATTTTGACACGTGGATCTTCTAGATATAATGTTCCATATACAAATGTATCCAGTCAGAGACTGATATCTGCTATACTCACTTTATAAAGTCTGGAGCACAACTGACTAGATAGAAATTGAACTTTTAGTTTGAATATAAACTGCATCAGGGAGAGTGGACACAGAAACTAACCTCATGAGGCAAACATACATGGGGAATCAAAATAACATGTGGGTTGGGTGGGTTAGGCAAGTTACAATTTTCCCATCCCACAACCACATAAATAAGAGTCCAGATATTTTTAGCTCTCTCAAGTCATGTGGCCAGAGTAATGGCCTGTTTTAAAAATCTTGATCCATCCATATGAGTCCAAAAGTGCTGGTGGTCAGGAGGATCATGACAGATACTGTCATCTGTTATCCATTTCTAAAAATTCCATGTTGGCTTCTGAGCCAATCTCAAATCACATTCAAGCGTGTATTTTTCTCATGAAATGCTGTAATTGGTTGAGAACTGGAAATTGTAGGAGGAAGCATACACTCAGTGCCAACATTATGAGATATATCAACCAGTAATGGAGACTTTCTGTATCAGTTTTGTTTGTTGTTCAGTACTTTAGTTGTGTCTGACTCTCAGTGACCATATGGGCTCAGCACGCCAGGCACAACTGTCTATGTTTTTGAATACAAATTAATGAAAAGTACAAGAGGCTCAACAAAACGATTAACATACAGGATACAGGATGAGTTGAAATCACTAGTCCAGAGTCAGGAGGGTAATGGAGACACAAGGTCCACTAATACAGTAACAATTGAGGGAGAGGACTGTGGTTTATGGGTTATGGAGCATATTGGACTTTTGGATTCTGTAGATTATTTTCTTAAGATTTATTTTTTTAATTATATTCTGAAGGTCATAGGGAGACAGTGGAATGATGGTGGTATATAGTAGATGAGTAGCACTTAGCAAGGTACAGTAGATGAGTCTAGAAGAAGAAATTATAATGGACTTGAGAAAGGGAATATGTTTTGCGTCTAGGCCAAAAAGCAATGAGTTACTGTGTTCAAAATGGGATATGATGAGTGAATTAGCATATTTATTCTGCATGAGACAAGTGATTTTAGGAAAGTTTGGAGTCAATATAAATTCGTCAATATAAATCCAAGAAGTATGATTGAGAGGTTGTAGTGAAGATGGTGTTGCTAGTTAAGCATTGCAGGTTCGGGGATTGAATGTGTTTAGCTTAGCAAGAGTTCAATTTCACAAAGGTTCAAGAGTCTACATACATTTTGATCAATTAGAAAAATATGACATATGCAGCAATGTAATTTATTAGATTAAAAATTAGTAGAATAGCAAAATATATCGGATTACAGCATGCATTATTCTATATTATACATTCTAAATATGAGCAAAAGCTTTATTTACGGAGCCTTGAAATACATACATACTTGCAATTACTATATATATGAATATGAATTTTTAACAATATGAGGACTGAATTTAAAGGACCACTATAGAAAAATATTTTTTATTTTTTTAAAGGCATACTACCTATTAGCCACATTAAATTCCCCTAATGTGTAAAACCGTAGCCCGTAACGTAGCCCGCAAGACTTACGGCTGTTAAATTGGCCTTGTAAAGCAGCATGCCATCAACTCGTGGGGTGCAAGCGAGAAAACCCTACAGGATGTGAGAATTTGACTTGCGAGGCTGCAAATCCTTTGTTCTTTCAAGTCTGTAACTGTTATGTTCCAAACGCGCTATTAAAATGTAACAAAATCACTGGCGTTCAAGCCCGTAACCCAAAAAGCCTACTTGTGCTAAAGAGGACCCTCTAGTGGTTAAAAGTCCTATATGTAGCACTGTAAATGCAAATATACACACACTACAGTACTTATAATAAAAGGAAAAGTGGTGTTAGGTCTTAGAATTAATAGCACAACATTCTCAAGCTCCCAAATCGGCAATATAAAATACTTTATTTCATGTTTAATTTGCGTGTTATATCGATCTCGGCAATCGGTGTGTTAATACACATAATGGAACTCGCATGTAATATAATTTCATATTTATAGCTTTATCAATATTTCATTATTTCTGGAATGTGGGTCTAATCGTAACTCGTAACTGAAATCCGTAAGACTTTGAAGTCCCACCTCCATTTTTCAGTGACGCAATGATGACGATCTCTGTTGCCATTGGCTCCATCTAAACCCATAACTACAGGTTTGACTAATTGATCCCATTCACATTCAAGGTTCAATAAAAGGTTTGCGGGTCTGCGTCTCAAGCCCGTAGCTCGCGCCCTGCTCTAATTTAATAACTCTGTAACTTGGCAAAATTTCAAGCTTGCAGCCATTGCGGGGCTCGCGTTGCAGATACGGGCTTTTAATGTGGCTAATTGTAATCAATATACCAAAAAATTAGAATTGAGCATATTATTAAAAAAGTGTAAACTTACTTATTTTTTAACATTTGGGTTTTAATCCATGTAACTCCATTTGCAGCTCTGATCAAGCACTATATGTAGACACTCATTCTTCTGTTGCTGCTTAGTAGGAGGCTCCATATAAAATGTTCGGGCAAGTGCGCGGATGTGCACAGAGCTGCTTCTGGGCTCACTCACAGAGCCTGGAGGAACAGTGTGCTATAACACACGTTCACATAAATTACATAAAAGCCTGCTAGAGTGACTCAGTAACAGAGAAGAACATATCATGCTTGATCAGTGCTGCAAATGGAGTTACATGGTATAAAAATATATATTTTTAAAAATAATATGCTTAATTCTTATTGTTTGGCACACTGCTTTCATAGGTTGTATGCCTTTTATTATTAGGTCAACTACAACAATATGCCTTTAAAACAAAACCTTTCATACAGTGGTCCTTTATCATTTTACACTGCAATCTTTTGATTCCTGAAAGATCATTAATTGAATCTAACATTACACAAGCAGATTTCTGTTGTTGATTCCATAATTGTAGAATTCCTGTTTTTCTTTTTCTTTCACTTTAAATTGTACATTGTGTTAAGTTTCACAATGTCACAGGAAGTCGTGTTTTGTTCTTCAAATATTTTATGGAGCTCTGCCCAAATTTCATCCAGTGGTAACAGCGACTCCTCTTGAACTGTAAGTCATGTTTTTAACAACTTGGTTAGAGCTTTATGATGAGGATGTCTGGATTTATTGCCTTCCTGAGAAAACTCTTCATAGGTTCCAACACATTCAGGAGGCTAACTGCCAGGATTTTGACTCATGCCATGCTGACTATGCAATCTATGCAATTGTTAAGGGAACTAGATTGGCTCCCCTTCAAATACCAAACTAATTTTAAAATTGCTGTGATTTATTTAAGGCAGTGCACAATGTGTTTATTTGAGTTACTATCTCTATATAAGCCCAGATGGTATTACAAATAATTTACAGCTATTTTATATCAGTTGCAGAATGATCTCTCTCAAGACACAAGTATCCTACATCCTTATCTCGTGTAGAAAAATCTTTCATTAATCCATATCTGAGTTAACAGACTTTTTAAATTGTAGGACATTCTTTTTGTTGTTTGCTATGAAAGTACAGGACATGACAGTGCACATTTGTTGACTTAACTAAAACAAATTTCACCAACAAATATAAACATATTAAAAATGGTATTCTATGTTGTGCCCTCTCATAACAACTCATCATTTGATGTCATTATGTTTGGATGGCTCTTTGACATCACTAGTGGACATTGTTGTAGCTGTGTTGATGAAGATGTATTATAAATAAGTGAAATTACACCATATGACATAAGTGCTTAAAGGATCCATTTCTATTTTTTTTTTATTATTATTTAACAAATTAACATTCTTAGCAGTTATGTAAGCGGATATAAAAAAAATCTTAATTTTAGCAGAATTGCTCTTCAGGGCTTCTATACTGGACCTATAGTGACCTCTAGTATTTCCAGTAATGCTACTGGAAGTTGCACTTCCATTAAATTCTATTGTTAAATGACCACTGTAGTGTTATCTTTATAGTATGCTTTATTAAGACCATGGCTTGATAATATGTAAAATGTTTTTATAACGTTTAAAAAAAATATGGCCTTTAAATTTTCAACTATTTTATTTTGGTTCAGTTGTAATTAGCCCTTTATTAATAACAGTATTATAATCTGGTGGAATAGGATGAGCCTTGGTTTCAGATAAGATCTTTATTGAGTTCCTTTGAAAGATTAATTCTGTAAATGGCCATTTGGCAGGAGAATTACATTGAAAAATAAGTCCCTTCAAGAAATAAGAAGAATAGTAGACCATGCTAGAATCCTCCTTGACACTAGCAAGATCAGCTAAATATAGTTGCTATGGTTGTTAGTTTGTGATATACTTCAAAAGTGTGACATTTTTCCCAAATTACAGTGGGCCTTCAAGTTCAATGACAAAGAAACAGCTATTTAATAGAACGCAACTGGAATATAATGTCCATCCCAGGGAATAATCACATATTGGCCACGAGTAAAGAAAAGTTGAATTTCAGAAATGAAAGGCTGTTTTAAAATAAACACCTCTAAATCCTCCTACAATTCTCTTTACAGAGTCAATTTTCCAATCTTAATCTCTAAAATGATTTCAGTTCTTAACACTACCCTATATCATGGTTTGGTCTTTGCTGATCATTTTGTGGTTACAGAAGAACTATAACCTTGCTGTTCCTTCAAAATTGGAAATGTTTCACACGCTTGTAGTAATAATAATAATAGTAACACACACAATTAGATAACCTGCTATTACAGTATGTTCTATTCACCAGTGTTCTAGATGTCTTAAGATGAACCATGTGGGCAAGAGCTCCATTTTACCTTCTCTTCCACTGATCCTCGCAGAGCTTTTCATTAAGTAATACCACACCTCCTCTGGTCCTGCTTCAGTATTTATAGCTCTGTCTGTATTATGATGTCACCTCTGGGGGTGTTAACAGGTCTCTAATGAGTACCATACTATCATAATCTTGTGGTCATCTGCCAATCTAGCAACAAGCACATATTTTTTGAACTGTGTTGGATCTCTTCTGCTATATGACATCAGACATACATAGCCTCATCCGTCCAACTTTAATTTGTATGATCATTTCATATGATCCATTATGTTCTGGCCAATATAGGGATTTAACTATCTATAATCTGTACTAGACATTTTTCCATATGTAAGTAAAATACTAAATCAAATACTAATGTGCTGCCTTAATATTCTAATTTGTGACACGTTTGTGTCTATTTATCAAGTGAGGATAAAAGTGGTAAAAAGCAGAGTTAATTGTAGTTAAGTATAGTTAAAACATAAAATACCTCCACTTTGTATATTTTCCATGGAGCCTATTTATCTAGTGGGATAAACTATAACATTATGTGATAAATACTCCTTTTAAAAAAACACATTCAATGGGGGTATTTAACTCCACTTTTTAACCTCCCTCATCCAAAATTTTATAAATATGCTCATTTGTTTCTGTGGTCAACAAAATCATTAGACCCAAGTGTTCATACATATATAGATCTCCACCTCATCAAGCACAACAAGGGACATTTAGCATATGGTGATGCACAAATAACAATAAATATTTCAGGAATTATGAGCCAAATTATATTGTACTCATAGAAACACCTGATCAGTAGTCTCGGACACTGCTTGTGAATGCACAGACTTTCTTACTGAGCAATTACTTTGGGCCTGTAAGAAAATACACATTCTTGTTACAAGCAGGTACCTGGTGGGTTTTGTCCTCATAAGACTTCTTACTTGTATATGCAAGAAGCTAGGAAAATGGTTTGTAAGTCAGAGCAAATAAACACAGCAGTCCTCCTAACACTCTCAGTCAAGTTTCACTTAAAACATCTGAACGTGCTGTGCTGCAAAATCTAACTCACAGGTCCCAAGAGACAATGATAAGGATTTTTTTGTGTGCAAAGGAGCATTTGTTAATGTAGAAGCCTAATGGTTGATACATCTATTTTCACACGTAACTACACATAAAACACATCACATACTTATACTTAATATTAATACACATTTATTAAACCTTAGTTAATCCATTATTATCTACCCCTTATCCCCCACCACAACACATACCCCCATGCATACCCTTTGCTAAACACCCACACACCACATAACAACACACATTTATGAAAGAACACATTCCAAACATATACCCCCTGCTAAACACTCAATTTCCATATATCATTCCTCTTGCAGTGTTCACTAGTAGTGTAAACATAATTAATACACATAGCACATACATTTTTCTTTTTTTCACACAAAACAATACTTTAAGAAGTTGTGAGTGAGTGGACAAAGTGCATGTTTCTAAGAGTGAACTGTTCATGTGTTACAAGGAGGTATCAGATTAACCAGCATGAATGGATTCCACTAGTTAGGCCCTCTCCTTGGCGTTTTTTTATGTAATGGTGTTAGAGATTCCCCTAGAAGGAGGCTTGCTTCAGGATCTTTGGTTAGTGGGGGAGAAGTTGAGGGGAGAGCCAGATGCCTTCAGGAGAGAGCAAGGAGATGAAGTTCCCAGGCACAAACAGGAGGGCAAGGAGTGAAAAGAAACATTTTTTCAGCAAAAAAATGTTCCTATATTACTCCCAAAATCCAAAGACGAAAAGTAACCCACCACAATTCATTCAATGATAATGTGATTCTATATTTGTCCGATACCCAAATTATCCGTCCCCCAGGAAAATATTTATGATGAATATAGAGGTTCCACTATAGTGCTATCTCATACTGTTAGTGAACAATATACAGTGTAGTATAGATAATGACATCTAATCAGTGAATGTATGTACTAACTTTTCCAAGAAAAGTACAGACACAATACATTATATTATTACCAGTGACTTGCCTGTCCAAAATGACGGCAATAAAATGTGAAAGTTGGCAATGCTGTTTGCCACACAATGCAAGGCTCTCCCCCCTCTAACATGCGGGCCTTGGCCAACCCGCCACCTTCATGCCTCGCTATGAGTACCTTGCAGACGTCCTCCAACTTCACTTTTGTGTCTCGCACTGAGTGCATTTGGTGAGTTTCTCCCCACTCTCTGACCCCTGTGTCTGTTTCACCCCTCTCCCTCCCGCCCCTCTCCCTGCCCTGTGTTTTTTCCCCTTATTTCCCTCCCCTGTGTCTCTTTTCCCCTCTTTCTAATCCATGTGTCCCTTTACACCCTCTCTCTCTCCTGTGTCTTTCTCCTCTCTCTCCCTGATCAAGTCTTGTGTGGCTCCCGTTGAGCGCCTATCTATCCTTTTTTAATACTTGTGTGCCTCGCGATTGGCGCCGTTGGTTCTTTTTTCTAAGTCTTGCGGGCTTCGCGATGTGCGCCTAAGTGTTATTGCCTTCGGCCTCGTTTTAAGTCTTTTTTCAAACAATTACAGGTTTACGGATGCCATTTTTTCTTCGCTTAGCTGATTTTCGATCTCATAAAATGCCAATTAAACCTCAAATTAGCTTGCAACCTCACTCACAGGCTCCCTGCCTCTCTCCCTGTGCTGTGTGTGTGGTTGTAAGATCAATTTGAAGTAATTGGCATCTTTTGGCAGTTTACTGACGGCTTCCGAGTTACGGGCTTGAAAGTGTTGCATGTCTCACGCTCATCGTAGGCCTGGCAAGTCTTGCCTGCCTCACAATGAGCGCCTATGGTGCTAATTGCGAGGCCTGCAATGAGCGCCTTTGGCGCTCATTACAACAAAGTTGTGCGGGCCTCACGATGAGCACCTACAATGCATGTACAAGCCCGTAATTTTTAACATGGCGTGACTGACAATTCGTAAATTACCACAACTATATATGTTATTTTACTTTTATTATATATAATTACACAATGATACACATTGATTTCACATACATTAAAATTGTTGAGGAGGTTGTGTATGTATTTGTGTGGCAGGTGGGTAACCCCTGGGGCTTTATTGATCTTGTTGAACTTAGCATTAGTTGGGTGGCAGTGCTTTCAGAGCGTCAGCTGGCATTAGGATTTAGCATTGTAATTTGGTGTATAATTTGGTATTGTTTCTTGTATAAGTAGACTGAATTGACGATTTCAAAAGATTTTTTTCCCCTGTATTGGGTTTATATGGACAATCATAACTTTTTATGTGTCAAGAGCTTAGAACCAGTTACAGGAGGTTGAAAATGTAAATTGTATATTAGGCCACTGTGAACACACATAGGATTTATGAGACATCTCTATAATAACAAAGTAACAGCACTTTAACCATACTTCACACATAACTGCGAGAAAACTTAGATAAGGTACGGGTAGAGAACACTCACTTACGCATAAGTTTGTTACATGTATATATAGATAGATGGATAGATAGATAGATAGATAGAAAATTGGTAACAAAAAAATGGTGAAATTGTTTCCTTTAGAGTGATTTTATCTTGTTTTATTTGGTTGAATACACAATCCACAAATAATTTAGAAGTTAATTTAGAGTTTTTTATTTATTAAATTCACATAAATTAATTTAATAGTATGTATCTACTATTGCATTAAAATCTTGAACTTCCGTTGGTTATATTTGGATGAAATGACTAAACTACTAATAGAAATGCCATGACATTTCTAAAAAAAGCTCAGACTGGTTAAAAATATTTCAATGTTTACAACAATACATTTAACTGTGAGCAAATGAAAGAATATATGACATCATAACATTGTTAAAAGCATTCTAATGTAATGTGTCCTGTTTATGTGAATGTAATACATCCCATGCAAAAATAAACTTGTTTGGTAATTGATACAGATCAGACATTACTTTGAGGAAGTTTTTAATTTTAGGGACAATAGTTCAATTAGTTCACTCATAGAGCACGATACAATCTATCCACACTGTCTGTCCACTCACAATATTTCCTGCTAGCTCTAAATCCCTAGATCCCAGCAGTTTTGAGCAAGCAAATTCTTACTAAGGTTACTATAACAGAAATATGCTGGTCAGATGAGATTCTGGAAGCCACGGTACAAAAATATGTATACACTAGTTCTGCAAGTATTTACATAATACTTATGTTGTTAAAACTAATATTGTTCACTTATTACTAAGAGTTACCAAATAAAGTAATTAGGAATACATACTCCGTGTGTTGCAATCAAGATATTTTATTTTCAGACTCCATATATAATTAGTAATTTAAGAGAATGTAGGTACATTTTCATAATTGTAGATTGCTGCATGGTTTAAACAACACAGGTAACAGCCAGAAATTAGAAAAGTATCAATAGCAAGTACTATACCAATCTCACAAAGACTGCAGCAAATCTCTACAGCCCTTGCATCAACCTTATTCACATTGTTGTGACTAAGCACTCTTAGAGGCTGGAATAATGTGGTAAGTGAACTAAATTGAAGAAAATTATGGTAAGTTATTAAAACATTTAAACATGACATATCATAAAGCATGTAATGCCCTTAAACAATATTGTGTGCTTCTTACACCCACTATGGTTTCTCTAGAATATAGTATCAGTGGGCTCATATTATCCCAGTATCTAAAGAACGCTTACCCCAGTTAGTGTTAGTGGGGGCCATAGGCTGTACGATACAACATGATTAATCACCATTTATATGGTAAATGTTAATTTTCACAGTGATATTTTACACTAGAACCCTCCATTCACTAGTTCAGACATTGATCAAATACATTTGAGCGATGAGACATATATAAAAAATAACTTGTTTCTCTACTGTTTCTTAAAGTTAGGGCGTGATGAGACAATAGGAAAATAAATAAGTAAAAGAAGAAATACAACGTATTTCGTATGAAAGAAGAAGTTTCCTTCTTTGTGTGCCTTCAATCTTCCCTAGCATCAGAGTCTTCTCTAGGGAATCCTATCTTCTCATTATATGGCCATAATATATGAGCTTTAGCCTCATGATCAAACCTTCCAGTGAACAGTTTGGCTTGATTTTGTGTAGTATGGATTTATCTTATCTTTTTGCAGTCCAAGAAAGTCTAAACCGTTTTCTCCAACACCACAGTTCAAAGGTGTCAATTCTACGGCACTCAATCTTTTTTATTGACCAGCTCTCACACCCGTGTGTTACTACTGGGAATACCATTGTTTTAACTATGTTGACCTTTGCTGATAGTGATATATATTTACTTTTTAATAGCTTATCAAGACCTGCCATAACCCCCCTCCCCCCAGAAGCAAATATCTATATATTACATGGCTATAGTCACTAAACTTTGGAGCCCATGAAAATGACTGCCTCCCCATCTATTTACCAGGACCTGAGATTGCTGTTTGACATGAGCTTTGTTTTTTTAATATTGAATAGCAGGCCAGCTCTTGCACTTTCTTCTTTCACCCTCATCAATTGGCCCTTTAATTCTTCCTTGTTTTCAGCCATCAGAGTAGTATCTGAGGTTGTTGTGGCTTTGGATTCTTCCAGTCCAGCCTTACACATGATGCATTCTTATATAAATTTAATAAATAAGGTTACAATATACATCCTTAATGCACTCCTTTCCCAATCTTGGACCAGTCGGTTGTTTCATGTTTGGTTCTGTCCGTGGCTTCATGGTCCTTATACAGATTTCCTTTAAGAACTTGCCACATATTGTTATGATCCACACAGTCAAATGCTTTAGAATAGTCCATGAAGCAGAGGTAACTGTTTTTTTTCTGGAACTCTCCTGCTTTCTCTTTTAACCAGTGCATATTGACAATATGATCTATTGTGCCTCTGCAAAACCCAACTTGGACATCTGGTAGATCTTGTGCCATATATTGTTGGAGCTGAGTGCAGTTGTTCGATAATCAAAGCATTCTTTGGCGCTGCCTTTTTGGGGATTGGTATATATAATTACCTTCTTCAGTCTACTGCCTACTTTTGAGTTTTGCTAATTTGTTGTCATAATGAAAGCAATCCTTTCACAGCATAATTTTCAAGAAATTTGAACAGGTCAGATGGGATTTCAACAACTCTTGCATCCTTGCTATCAGCAAAGCATCCCAGGGCCAATCTCACTTCAGTCTTCAAGATGTCTGGCTCATTTGACAAATTATTAAGTTATCAGTGCTATTAAGGTCATTCCTGTATAGATCTTCTGTGAATTCCTGCCATCTCTTCTTTACTTGATTGTCTTCTTTTAATTATCTACCATTTTTGTCTTTTATCACTCACTTTGTCATGAAAGGTTCCTTTAATATTCCCAATTTCTTCAGGTGATGAAATACTGCTATAAAAATATTGCTATAACTGGCCTGTCAATTACGTAAAAGCATTAAGACTTAGTACAGAGCTGTTACCAGCCACAGCACCTGCACCAGCTCAGGTGGCAGCTTCCCCACTTCAAAACTGGCAGCTTCCCCGGAAACATCCTCTCACCCACAGCTTTGGTCTCCCACATCTGAGGTGGTGGTAGCAGGACTCAATGTACATATACAGCAGCACAAATAAATGATTGCCAGGTCATCCATAGTGGCAGAGAGTTTCCAGAGAGAACTACTCCAAAAGATAAGATGTATCAGGTGCCACCACCCACAGTCAACACAGAGAGATCATCATTCAGCACCAAAATCTCCAAGATCAGGAAACGGCACATTGAGGGGAAACTCTTGGGCATCAACTTAAACTTTGCAAGAGTGGAGCACCTCCTTGCAGCTGTGGTGAAAAAACTCTCAAAAGAGAACTGTGGCAGCCTCAGCATCCACTACCACAAGAAACAGTCTTCCCCAAATGAGGCCCTTTCATCAGCCTCACCAGCTCAACCAAGTGCTGCTGCACCTCATCTACTTCCAACTCTGGGGGAGAGGGGAAAGAGAAGATTTTTTTATGTTTTATAATTTTATTTATCTTTTTTTCTTTTCATTCTCTTTGGAGTAGCTCTGAAATAGAACATTACAGCATGTTGATCAGTGGAACTTTTATATTCAGCATGTTGATCAGTGGAACCTTTATATTCCTCAGCCTCTATGTTCCTCAAATCTAATATTCGGCGCATTTTTTCAGCAAATAAAGTTCCTATATTCATCCAAAGATCCAATATTCATCAGAAAAAGTAACCCACCACATAGTAATCAAAATATAAATTCATGCAATGATAATGTGATTCTATAATTGTGTGATTTCCTATTCATCCGTGCCTCAGGAACAGATTAATGATGAATATAGAGGTTCCACTGTAGTGCTACCTCATACTATTCGTGAACCGTATAAAGTGCACACTAACAAGATGAATATAAGTATAACCACATCTGATCTATAAACATATGTCACATAGAATTACATTTTAGAAAACACTTGATGACAGGAGTAACGTTTTACTAACCTTTCCAAGAACTGTTCAGACACAACACAGTATATGTTTATTTTACTTTTATTACATATAATTAAACATTGATAGACACTGATTTCACATACAATATAATTGTTGAGGGGGTTGTGTACACATTTGTGTGGCAGGTGGGTAACCCTATTGATCATGTTACATTTAGCATTAGTTGAGTGGCAATGCTTTCACAGTGACAGCTGGCATTAGTATTTGGCATTATAATTTGGTGTATAATTTTGCATTTTTTCTTACATTGGAAGACTGGATTGACCATTTCAAAAGATTTTTTTCCTGTATTGTTTTTTTATGGACACTCATAGCTTTTTATGTGTGAAGGGTTTAGAATAGTGATGTCCCGAACAGTTCGCCGGAGAACTATTCGCGACGATATTCGCATGTTCGCGTTCGCAACGAACAGCGAACACATGCGCTTTTCGGTCCGCCCCATATTCTTTATCGTTGAGGAAACTTTGACCCTGCACCTTACAGTCAGCAGACACATTCCAGCCAATCAGCAGCATACACTCCCTTCCAGGGCCTTCCATCTGAAGAACAGCCTCCATTTTAGAATCATTCTGAAGCTACATTCGTTAAGAGAGGACATATATTCTACCTGCTGCTGATTTAATAGGGAAATAGATAGCCAGGCTGTGTATTTAGCTTTCACTACACATCTGAAGGACTCATTTGATATCTGCTGCAAGGACAGCAACCCAAAAAGCCCTTTTTAGGGCTAGAACATCATTTATTTTATTTTATTATTTTTTTCTGTGTAATCTAATTGCATATGCCTGCCTGCTAGCGTGTGTGTGAGGCCTATTGCATCTACTCTGTCAACTTTTGCCAGTGCAGTGACATTCATATCTGGTGCAACCGTAGTGTACAGTGACATAAAACAACCCTTTTTTTTCTGTAATCGATTGAATATCAGTTGCCTGCCTACAGGCGTGTGTGTGAGGCCTATTGCATCTACTCTGCCAACTTTTGCCAGTGCACAGTGACACTCATATCTGGTGCAACCGTAGTGTACAGTGACATAAAACAACACTTTTTGGACTGTAATCGATTGAATATCAGTTGCCTGCCTACAGGCGTGTGTGTGAGGCCTATTGCATCTACTCTGCCAACTTTTGCCAGTGCACAGTGACACTCATATCTGGTGCAACCGTAGTGTACAGTGACATAAAACAACACTTTTTTGACTGTAATCGATTGAATATCAGTTGCCTGCCTACAGGCGTGTGTGTGAGGCCTATTGCATTTACTATGCCAACTTTTGCCAGTGCACAGTGATACGTCATATCTGGTGCAACCATAGTGTACAGTGACATAAAACAACACTTTTTTGACTGTAATCGATTGAATATCAGTTGCCTGCCTACAGGCGTGTGTGTGAGGCCTATTGCATCTACTATGCCAACTTTTGCCAGTGCACAGTGATACGTCATATCTGGTGCAACCGTAGTGTACAGTGACATAAAACAACACTTTTTTTTCTGTAATCGATTGAATATCAGTTGCCTGCCTACAGACGTGTGTGTGAGGCCTATTGCATCTACCCTGCCAACTTTTGCCAGTGCACAGTGACACTCCTATCTGGTGGCACCTTAGATTGCAGGCGCAGTGCCCCAAATTTGAAGTGGGAGGACCGACCAAGCATCTTTTTCCATCTCCCTGTTCCAAAAATCCATGCCATATACACGTCCCCTGATAGGTGACGTAACAGTTATTAAACTGATAGAAATGAATAGTACAACTTAATACACCACTCCTATCTGGTGGCACATTACATTGCACGTGCAGTGCCCCAAATTCGAAGTAGGAGGTCCGACCAAGCATCTTTTTCCATCTCCCTGTTCCAAAAATCCATGCCATATACACGTCCACTAATAGTGGACGTAACAGGGATTAAACCGAAATAGTACTACTTAACAGTACACACCTTATAATAACGCAGACAGAGGCAATGCAGAGAGAGGAGTCTGAAGAAGAGGAGTCAGAGGAGGAAGGTGGCTTTGAGGAGGTGGAAGACCAAACACAGCAGGCGTCCCAGGGGGCTTGTTGTCACCTTTCGGGGACCCTAGGTGGCTGGGTGGAGGAAGAGACCTTCAATGACGTCAGTGAGGACAAGGAAGGGGACATGGCTAGCTTGGTATCCAACCTTGTGCAAATGGGGAGTTTGCGGTTGTGCAAAGGGACTGTTTGCGGTTGTTTGCGGTGCATTAAACGGGGAGATTGGTCTGTTACTGTGAAGCGGGTATAACACTTACACTACCTGATCGATACAACATCATACTTGATGTTTTAAAGCATGTTATTCCAAACAATTTAGGAAATGCTAGGTGATTTATGCCCTTTATGGCTTAAAACCAGACTCTGCATCAACTATGTAATTTTCCGTGGGAGTTTTGCCATGGATCCCCCTCCGGCATGCCACAGTCCAGGTGTTAGTGCCCTTGAAACAACTTTCCCATCCCTATTGTGGCCAGAAAGAGTCCCTGTGGGTTTGGAAATTCGCCTGCCCATTGAAGTCTATGGCGGTTCGCCAATGTTCGTCCGTTCGCAAACATTTGATGAAATTCGCGTCCACGATTCGCGAACCGAAAATTTGATGTTCGTGACATCAATAGTTTAGAACCAGATACAGGAGGTTGAAAAGGCAAATAGTATTTTAGGTCACTGTGAACACACATAGCATTTATGAAATGGGAACAATGTAATAGCACTTTATCCTTACTTCATAAGTAACTGTGAGAAAACTTAGATAAGGTACGTGTAGTGAACCCTCATATGCAATTACGCATAAGGTTTGTTACATGCAAATAGATAGATATATAGATAAAACAAAGTTGGTTTAAGATTCTATTTCCTTTAAAGTTATTTTGTATTTTTTTATTTTGTTTAATACACAAATAATTTAGAACGTAATAGAACGTATAATTTAGAAAGTAATAAAACGTATGTACTAAATTCACATAAAATTATTTAATAATATTTTACTACTATTTAATTGAAATCTTGAACTTCCTTAGGTTATATTTGGATGAAATGACTGAACTACAAATAGAAATGCCATGACATTTCTAAAAAAAGCTCAGCCTGGTTAAAAACATGTCAATGTTTACAACAATGCATTTAACTGTGAGCAAATTAAAGAATATATGACATCATAACATTGTTAAAAGCATTCTAATACAACATGTCCTGTTTATGTGAATGTAATATATCCCATGCAAGAAAGAAACCTGTTTGGCCATTAATAAAGATCAGACATTACTTTGAGGGAGTTTTTAATATTAGGGACAATAGTTAAATTTGTTCACTTATAGAACAGGATACAATCTATCCACACTGTCTACTCACAATATTTCCTGCTAGCTCATACGAAAAGCTCTAAATCCTTAGATCCCAACAACTTGGAGCAAGCAAAGTCTTACAAAGGTTACAATAAATGGACAAGGCAATGTCAAAGTGGCCCCCTGTTCTTTAACAGAAATATGTTGAAAACCCTGGTCAGATGAGATTCTGGAAGCCACTGTATTAAAATACTTATACACTAGTTGTTCTGCAAGTATTTGCATACTACTTATGTAGTTACAACTGATATATTTCATTTATTACTAAGATTTACCATCCAAAGTAATCAGGAATGCTTACTCTGAGTGTTGCCATCAAGATATTTTATTTTCAAACTACATATATATAGCCATATTAAATTCCAGCCTTGTAACTCAGTGTAGCTCTTAAGCCCTACATGCTTAAAATTCTCCTGAGTTACGTTGCTATTTAATTAGAAGGGGCTGTGGCCTACGAGCAAGAGAGGCAAAATCTTAATCCAGACCCTTGCACATTGGATGTGCGATTGTGCTAAAATCAATTAAGTTAGCACGTAACAATGGGTCAGAATTAGCCAATGGCAAAACAGATTGCCATCATGGGTACTGATTGAGTCCTCCTCGGCAGTTAAAAAAAATCACACCCTGTTGTGGGAGGAACTTCAAACACACCCCAGCCCCTAAAATTAAACCCCTATGCTGGGGGGTCCCAATAAGGACCCCCGCAGTGTGCCCATATTAATTTGTGCAGTAGAGGTCCTGATCAAGACTCCCGCTGAATTTAAAAGATAAAATTTCCCGCCGGGGCTCCTTAAAAGGCCCGCGGCACACTATTGTGCAATCCCAGCCACGGAGGTACTGTAAATACCCCAGCGGCACATAAAATTAACCCCTGCAGGCTCCCCATATTAACCCTTGCTGCGGGGGTCCCAATTGGGATCCCCGCGGCAGTCAAAGTGTTAACCCCTGCCATGGGGGTACTTCAAGCACCTTCAAGTACTTCAAGCACTCAAAATTAACCCCCTATGCTGGGGGTCCCCATCGGGACCCCCGCAGTGTCCCCATATCACCCCTTGCAGCAGGGGTCCTCCACTGCATTTAAAATTTCCAACCAAGGGTCTTGAAAGGACCTTAAAGGACCCGTGATAACTAAAAATTTACCCCCTACCGCCTGGGGTACAAAATTAACCTGATCACTCATATGGGTCTATACAGACCCTCAAGAGGAATAAAATTAACCCCCCAGTCCCATAAGGGTCTATACAGACCCTCATGGGACAAAAATCAACCCCAATATTAACACTATACGTGCCATGAGAGTCCTCCAGGACCCTCATGACACTAAGTCTAAGCACTACCCTACACTACAATACTACCCCCCAATATACCAATACATTTAAATTAACCCTGTCTAAGTAAACCCCCCTATAAGTAATAAATCCTGTCCAATTAATTATCCCTAACATCTAAGTAATTAACCCTATTTAAACCTCACCACACCTAATTAACCTTATCACTAACCACTTAACCCCATCTAGACCTATTTAACCATGTCTAGTCCTATGTAACCCTATCTAGACCTATTTAACCCCTTCTAGTCCTATGTAACCCTATCTAGTCCTATTTAACCATATCTAGTCCTATTTAACCCTGTCTAGTCCTATGTAACCCTATCTAGACCTATTTAACCCCATCTAGTCCTATGCTAATGACATTCTTCTTTCTACCACTCTTGCTACCTCCTCTCACTCCCGCCTCCAGGACTTTTCTCACGCTGCCCCTATTCTCTGGAACTCTTTGCCTCACTTCACCAGACTATTCTCAAATCCTTCAAAACTTCAATAAAAACACACCTCTTTAAAAAAGCCTATAACGTTCCACCCTAACACACTCTCCCTACTGTACCACAAACTTCAACCTTTAGATTTCAATCCTGCAAGGTGCTTTAGGGGAAAGTGCTATGGACAACGGATTTCAAGCTCAAAGACAGGGCCCTCCATTCTTAAATATTTTAATCTTGTACTTGTCTTTGCCTGTAACTTAACTTATGTATAGCACTACGGAATATGTTGGCGCATTAGAAATAAACGATAATAATAATAATAATGTAGCCCTATCTAGTCCCATTTAACACCATCTAGATCTATTTAACCCTGTCTAGTCTTATGTAACCCTATCTAGTCCTACTTAACCCTATCTAGACCTATTTAACCTGAACTGGACCTATTTAACCCTGAATGTACCCCATCCCATAAACCCCCTCCTACCCTACCCTGTTAACCCCTAGGCTACCCACCTAACACCCTAATAAAATCCCTATTACCCCACTAATTACACAAAATAAAAAACGACATTACTGAAAACAAAAAAAAGAACATTACCACAAATTAAATAGAACATTACTAAAAAATTAAAAAAGTAACATTACCAAAAATAAAAAATAGTTACATAAAATTTAAAAACCATACATTACATAAAATAAAACATACATTACATCCAATATAACCACTCAATACATACAGTTAACCCCTAACTACATATAATTTAACCCCTAACTACATACCTTAATACCCCTAACGACATACATTAATACTCCTAGCTACATACAATTTAATCCATAAATACATAAGCTAACCCCAAACTACATACAATTTAACCCCTAATTACATACCTTAATACCCCTAACTACATAGAATTAAACCCCTAACTACATACATTAATACCCCTAACTACATAAAATTCAACCCCTAAATACATACAGTTAACCCCTAGCTACATGGATTTAAACCCATATGTTTAAGAGAAAGAGAATAGACACTCCACTTTTTAACCCTTATATATTAATTTAAGGAAGATACAATCATGATAATTAAAAATCTATTTATTTTCAATATTAAGATTAACAACGGCACTTAAAATATTAAAAAAAATATCTTATACTGCTCCACCATATTGTCCATAAATTAGGAAATGTGGCTATTACACTGGATAATAGAAATATGGATATCCAATGTGGTAAACAATATGATATATAAAAATAGAATTACTTATCCAAAAAACATTGAAAGTGCGAAACAGAGAGCTGACTGATATATAATCCCTAAGGTGATATATTAAGATCTGAGTGGTAAATATTAAGACAATAAATAAAGTGCTACTAAATAATTGGAAAAATCCATTTGTATGTGAGAGTGTATATACAAGAATCAGTCCAATCAGTTTTACAAACCCAATATAGTTACATAACATTGAATAATAATATATATCAATTTATAAGGGTAACCTTATTATAGATACATAGTATATACATAATTCACTATATAATTTGCACAAAAAGAATTACAGTAAGTAAACAGTTGGTATGTCCCTTTCTGTTTTTTGTTCAAGTTGATAAACAATTATAGTCAATATATCAATTAAAAAATTGTTTGCAAATGTCACTTGGTTACTTATCTCATTGTATCTTAGTTCAACAAATGTATCCAGGCAGTAGGCTTCTGTAACAGTATATGTATCCACTCGCCAAAAGAATCATGCCACTGATCCTCAGCACAGCAAGTCGGCATGTGACATCGGTGTGCAGTGCCTGATGGGAAATCAACGCACGTTTCGCAGGTATACGCTTTCTCAAGACTTCTCAAAATAGGAACCCATATCCTTTATATACCCTAAGGTAAATTTTCATTGGTCAGTTTGAATTCCATCATATTAATACTTTCTTTCCATTTTTTCTTTTTTTCTCTTCTTTTTTTCTTCTCTTTTCTTATAGATTCAATCCGTTTGATATCTCTGCAATCCTTTTATATAAATCTTTTTCAATTATAGCCTTTTGGTGTACTTTATCCACTTTATATTTTATAAAAAGATTATTTCTCAATTTTCATCAATTAAATATTTTATTGGCCATTTCAAACTCCTTCTCCAATGGCAACAATAACATGCCAATCTAAACATGATGTCTTAGAATCAACCCTTTCACTGTATATGTAGAAAAACATAAATTTATATTAAAGATTGATCACAAACATCAATCTCATCTGCAACTATATATGGTATTATTGAAATTGCCTTATAGCGTAATTAAAAACACCGTTATAATCACCCCAAATATGGGCTATTATATTTAACTGTATATATAATCAAAAAGCCTATAGTTTATTCTTCTGTATTATCACATATTTATAAAGATTATTAAATTGCAAAAGATTATCAAGCGAAACCACATAGTGGATTTAAAATGACATAACTATAATAATAAAGGGAGGGAGGGGGATCCAAATTGCATATATCTATATGTAAATAGAACCAACAATATTATTAAATCTTTTGGATCCCCTTTACATAATAGATATATACAATTCAGTCAAACACTGTATATTTTGGTCCCTTAATATTACATCTTATAATTGGTTATCATAAAATTATGGTCAAAAACAAAATTGTATCAATTAAAAAGAAAAATAGTTCTAATAATATAATAAATAACAAAGTATTCTTAACATGAATAATATGTTGACAGATGTAAATTTATAATAGCAACATAACTGACTCATGATGTATATGAGTGTAATAATTCTATAATTATCTTAAATTAGTAACTAGTCATCTCTTCTTAAGAACCTCTATGTAAAATACATAAAATTGCAATTTTCATTGAGACCAAAAGGTACTAAAGTGTTCAGTTGTATTATCCATTTTGTCTCAATTCTCAAAAGTTATTTTTCCATGTCTCCTTTTCTTAGTCCCAATTGTACTTGTTGTAATACCCAGAAAATGTCTTGCTACAGTTGTTAACACTTTGTTTTTACTTAAATCCTTTAAGGTATTCTTGATATTGCAAATAGGTTCGCCCAGCCTCCTTCGTAATTCCCTGGTAGTGATACCAATGTACTTTAGGGAACATGGACATTGTATACAGTACACTACATTAGTACTTGTACAATTATATAAGCCTTTAAGTTTGATTGTTTTATTTTGTCTGTCTTGTACTTGTGTAATTTTTTTCATATATCCACAAAAAGTACATCCTCTACATCCACAGGTTCCTTCAAATGATTGAGTCAATTCTCGTTTTTTTTATAAAAATGACTGCTAACCAATCTATCTTTTAATGATTTGCTTTTCCTCCAACCTGTACAAATTTGATCTCCCAAAATAGGTATCAACACGTCATCCATTCTGAGAATATGGGCGTGTTTATTTATAATGTTTGAAATGTTTTGCCATTGTTCACAAAAAGCTCCTATGTAGCGTATTGGTTCTTGTTTTTTGGTATTTACTTGTGATCTCAATAAATCATCTCTTTGCATATGTAAAGTTTTATGATAGGTTTTTTTAAGAGATTTTCCACTATAGCCTCTCAGTTTCAATCTTTGTATAAGTTCACTGGATCCTTTCTTAAAGACTCCATCTTCTGAACAATTTCTGCGGATTCTCAGAAATTCCCCATAGGGTATAGATTTCTTTATGGAAGGTAAGTGGGCACTTGTATTATGTAATATGCTATTTGTTGCAGTCGTCTTACGGAAAATATCCGTTATGACCCTTCCTTCTTTATCTTTAGTAATTGAGATATCCAAAAATTCAATTGTTTCAATTTTCATTTGATATATCAACTTCAAATTGTATTGATTGTGATTCAAATCCTCAAGTTCTTGTTTGGTACCATACCACACAATCAACACATCATCGATATATCTTATCCACAATGTTATACAATTGGTATACTTAGCATTAGAATCGCAGAATATATGCTCTCGGAGGGGCCATGCCGGCGAAGACTACCAGGCGGACGGGGGCATTGTGAAAAGGTACGTGGACTATTTATAATGTTTATGACTATACATTGTGTTTAGTTTTTTATAAATTTAATTTTTTCTTTTTTTTCTAGGGGTGCCGGACCTGTGGACATGGAAAGGGCCCTTATGCTATGGACGAAGGCAAGAAAACCGTTGTCACTGGAGGGGCATTCAGCCAATCAAAAGGGCTTATTTACCCTATTAGAGGGGGTTGTTTTAGGTGAGATTTAAGGATATTTATTGTATGTAGTTAGTGGTTTAAATGTATGTAGTTAGGGCAATTAATGTATATAATTAGGGGTTTAATTGTATGTAGTTAGGGGTATGAATGTATGTAGTTAGGGGTTAAATTGTATGTAGTTAGGGGTAACTGTATGTATCTAGGCGTTAAATTGTATGTAGTTAAGGGTATTAATGTATGTAGTTAGGTATATTAATGTATGTAGTTAGGGGTTAAATTGTATGTAGTTAGGGGTTAAATGTATGTATTGAGGGGTTTTATTGGATGTTTTATTTTATGTAATGAATTCTTTTTTATTTTGGTTAACTTAGTTTTTTTTTTATTTTATGTAAAGAAGGTTTTTTTTCTGTAAAGTAGGTTTTTTATTTTTATGTAACTTAGGTTTTTTATTTTTGGTAATGTTCTTTTTTATTTTCTGTAATGTCCTTTTTTTACTTTCAGTAATGTGTAAAAAGGTGGATTTTTTATTTTTGGGGGTAAACAGGGTAGGGTAGGAGGGGGTTTATGGGATGGGGTACATTTGGGGTTAAATAGGCCTAGACTGGGTTAAATAGGACTAGATAGGGTTGCATAGGCCCAGTTAGGGTTAAATAGGCATAGACGGGGTTAAATAGGACTAGATAGGGTTACATAGGCCCAGTTAGGGTTAAATAGGTCTAGAAGGGGTTAAGTGGTTAGTGATAGGATTAATTAGGTATGGTGAGGGTTAAATAGGATTAATTACTTAGATGGGTTAATTAGAAGGGGGTTTATTACTTAGAGGGGGTTAATTACTTACATGGGGTTAATTAGTTAGCAGGGGTTTATTACTTAGAGGGCATTAATTACTTAGATGGGGTTAATTGATTAGAGGGGGGTTATTACTTACAGGGGGTTAATTACTTAAATAAAGCTAATTAGTTAGAGGGGTTTGATTACTTAGATGGGGGTTAATAACTTGGATGGGGTTAATTTAGATTTATTGTTTTTTTGGGATGGCTCATAGTGTAGTGTATGGTAGTGCTCAGACAGCTGGAGCACCCTCATGGCACTTATAGTGTTAATATAGGTGTTAATAGTGTCCTATATGGGTCTATATAGACCCCTATTGGACTGAGGGGGTTAATTGTGTTCTCATGAGGGTCTATATTGACCCCTATGAGTGATGGGTTAATCAGTATCCCATAAGGATCTGTATAGACCTTTTTGGGACTGAGGGGGTTTTACTGTATTCTCACGAGGGTCTGTATAGACCCCATGAGTGATGGGGTTAATTTTAGATGCCTGGGGCGGGACTTATAGTACCCCCGCAGCAGTGGTAATATTTTAGGTATCACAGGTACTTTAAGGACCTTTACGGTGCTTTAAGGACCCGCAAGGTGGGATATTTGATTTTTTAAATGTACCCCGCTGCAAGGGTTAATGTGGGGAAACTGCCACTAGAATGGGGTGGGTTAATTGTAGGTGCCAGGGGGGTACTTGAAGTAACACATTGATTGCTGCAGGGGTTAATATGGGGATACTGTGGGGGTCCCAATGGGAACCCCCAGCATAGGGAGTTCATTTTAGATGCCGGGGGGGGGTACTTGAAGTACCCCCACGGCAGAGGTCAACTATTTAACTGCAGCGGGGGTTCCAATCGGGACCCCTGCAGCAAGGGTTAATTTTTGGAGTAAGCCGGCGGGGGTACTGATCGGGAACCCCTACATCATGGGGCTATATTTAGGGAGCAGGGGGAGGCTTAGATGCCAGAGGAAGGTTCGGGGGGCAGATTGAGGGTCTTTTGTGCTGCTCGCGCAGCGCACCTAAGGGCTTTCTTAGCCTTTGCAAGTGTACTGGGCTATCTTGCGTGTGACTTTTTAGCAATTTAATAGCAAGATTGGATAGTAAGGTATACATGGATGACAGATCAATGGCTTTTCTGGCTACAACGTTACAAGTTGCTTTTCTCGTTTTCAAACAAAAGTCGGCTGTATGTCGGTATTAGAGGGGAATTTAATAGCAACGTAGTGCTATATGTTAGATCTTAGCTCTAATTTAATTAGGCTGATAATTGGTAATTTAAGAGGATGTTGTAAATTGTCAAAATTACCTGATGGGTTAAACAAAACATTTAACAAATTAGAAAATTATCAATAGCATGTACTATTCCAATCTCACAAACACAGGTGTAACTCTACAGCCCTTGCATCTCTACCGTATTCACTTTGTTGTGACTAAGCATTCTTAGAGATTGGAGTAATGTGTGGTAAGTGAACTTAATTGAAGAAAATAATGGTAAGTTATAATTAAACATGACATATCAGAAAGCATGTAATTTGAAACATAGTTCCTCATTCCTCATTTCCATCAAGACCATCATATAGTTATTTCTCTCTTTTCTTTTGAATGTGCTTGGACATGACTTCTTCACTCCTTTTGTTGGAACTATACTTCCAACCACTTTCTATTCAGCTGCTCTATATCACTGCATCAGACAATCATGCAATAAATAGGCTCCAGTATGGCCAACCTCAGCAAAAATCTATTCAGGAACTCCCTTAAACTATATTGTGTGCTTCTTACACTGACTATGGTTTTTATAAAATATATTATCAGTGGGCTCATAGTATCCCACTTACCCCTGTTGGTTTAAGAGGGGGGCATAGGTTATATGTGACTAAATGATTAATGACCATTTACATGGTAAATGTTCATTTTCACAGTCATACATTTATACATAATCCATATTTCCAAGAATTTTAAAGTGAACTTAAAATGGACAGTATGCAATAATTTGTGAATAAACCATCGAACATGTTACATTGAAACATACTTAAATATATCAGATTATAACCCTGCTGAGCCCATTCTGAATATTGGTGTGCCAAATTCTAGCAATAATCAGTTACAGTGCTAAAGCAGCAGCGTAGGGGTGCTCTGCTACTGACAGATACCTGGAATAAACGGGTACTCTTAATTTATATGAGGAGAAAGGCAAGGTGATTTGTTCACCCTAGGAGAGCATGGAAAGACATTAGAATTAATTGCACTGCAGTCTCAAATCCACAAATATTCACTTAAAAATATTATTTTTAAATGTTATTTCTCAGTAATATTGATCTTGGACTCAAGGGGTTAATACATGGACTAGAACAGACGATCAAATGCATTTTATAGAGTGCTTTATTGCTTGATTGTTAACCAGATTGACAAATATTACTTATTAACACTAATTAACTTGTAGCCTCCGATTGCAGATTACGTCTAACTTCCATGTTCTACTGATGTCATGATGACGGTCTCATTTACTATTAGCTGTGTCTAAATATTGCTTAAATATTGTGAGATCATATGATCATGCCCCCTGAAATCCTACTTAAAAAGGCAGGGTTTGTGAGTTTCGGCTTAAGGAGGTAAATTGCAGGCTTGGGGCAATATAATACATCTAAACAACTAGGGAAAAAACACCTGCAGCAAAAATTAAGGGTTAGAGACATTTGCATTCTTTTAATAGAATAGGGCCCATTGTTCTCACAATTTAGAAAGAGTGAGCGACAGAGAGGGCAATCATACTTTTAGCAGACCCTGCTAGCGTCTGACATGCTTGTTATTCTTTCTGGTTAATGCCTAGGGTATAGATATTCTGTGGACACTGTGCTATTCTTTTTCTGCAATTTGCTTAAACTTTGTAAAAAACATGTATTTGTACTTATTAGTTTGCTTTGTTTCACACTGCCCTTCATGCCGCTCCATGTACATCCCCCTCTCCTTGTCCCCCCTCCTCCTGTCCTTTATACAGTCTGGTCTCAAAGTATGTTTGTCTTTTCATTTCCTACCTTTCCAGGGCTGTGGAACACCTAGTACAACTGCCCTCCTATCCTCCCCCAAATGCACCCACTTCTAATTGTTGCGGCTTTATAACAGTCAAATTACTATCACCTGACATTCCCATTTGCAGGTTATATTATCTGACCACTAGGTGAAGATCACATCCTTGAGCCATCTAACTCATTATGACTAACTGATCCCATTTCTCCCCTCTCTATTTCTGACTTCCTACCTAAGTAAATTCTCAATTGCTCCCTGGTCTATTCTAACCCTTACCTGTCTTCTTGCCAAGGCTTTGTGCATTTTCCTTTCATTTTGGATTGTAAGTGGAGAGTTTTCAGTCTTGTAGGGTGCTTTGAGAAAAAGCACTTTCTACATAAGATGCTAAGCTCAAAATAGGGCCCTCCATTCTTTCAACTTGTTATTACTGTATTTTGTCCTATTTTTTACTTCTGTATAGCTCTACGGAATATGTTGGTGCATTACAAATAAAATATAATGATAATAATAATAATAATAATAATAATAATAGACATAGAGCAAATAAAGCAGGATTTGCAATTTGTTGTGCAACTGTTTGTGACTGAGCATGTATGGGGAGGAGGGAGTGTCAGAAACTTATTTCACTTACTGGTGAGAAAGTAAGTAACAAACTTTCTGAAAGACAAGGAAAACATAAAATGTGTAAATCTGCGACATCCATTAACAATTAAGAGCCCATAAGTACAGAGTACGATAACCTATATTAAATCATTAACCCATTAAAATTCCAGAACCTCTAGGTATTCTCTTGTCTGCAGTAGGGGAGGTATTCTGTCTGCTTCCTGAAGAAAATGGATATCACTCCAGAGGCTGAGGCCTCATGGCAACTGGAGTTAGGAGGCAGGGTCTTCATCGGTCACTTCACATTCTGTGGCAAAGCAGAGGGTCATATATAATTTTTTTGTTCTAGACTACACACTCATTTTCATCAACCATTTCCACGTATGCTTAGTCTTACTAAGAACGTCACTCTCTTGGTCTCTACTGCAGAAGCTTATGCATTGACTAAATTAATTATGCATTCCCACTTGTGGACTTGGCGGCTGAGAAGATGGGATAATAGTTTTCACACACAGCAAATGTGGCTGAAAGTACAGGGTCATCGCTCCACATGAAGTTGTGAAGTGGCTGAAGGAGACCCTGACTCTCCATTCCTCAGCTTCTATAGTTGTATGTATTTTCTTGCAGGAAGCTCAGAGTACCTTCCCTAATGCAGATAAAAGAGTACATGAAACCTGCAGAAACTGTCTTGACAGCAGTTAAAGGTATATTAAAGAGAGGTGGGTTATGAATGCATCTTGCAGAATGCAATCATAACCCACCATTCAAAAAGGTTTGCATGAAAAAATACAAACCATTTTGGCATTAAAATAAAAAATGTGCAGGGTGATGTTTACACCCACAGCAGCTTCTGCAGTAGCTGCTGTAAGCTGCCATGAAGGGTACACCAATCTCTCATGTGTTCCCCTTTGCACACAGAGCATGTGCAGCTGATAGGCTTTTCAGGCACTGGGAAGCAGTCAGTTAACAGCCTGCTAGGGGGGTGGGATCAGATCAGTGCAAGAACAAGCCTCCAGCACATGGAGGAGCCAGGGAGAGAGCTGATCTGTTCACAGGCTGCCCATACTAGGCACAGCACACCTCAACCCACAGTGAGTGTGTGACAGGGTGAGTGTGTGTGTGACATGGTGAGTGTGTGTGTGACAGGCTCAGTGTGTGTGTAACAGGCTCAGTGTGTGTGACAGAGTGAGTGTGTGTGACAGAGTGAGTGTGTGTGACAGGATGAGTGTGTGTGACAGTTTCAGTGTGTGTGTGACAGGGTGAGTGTGTGTGACAGGCTCAGTGTGTGTGATATGACAGGCTCAGTGTGTGTGATATGACAGGGTGAGTGTGTGTGTGACAGGCTCAGTGTGTGTGTGTGTGACAGGTTCAGTGTGAGTGTGACAGGGTGAGTGTGGGTGACAGAGTAAGTGTGTGACAGGCTCAGTGTGTATGATATGGCAGGGTGAGTGTGTGTGACAGGGTGAGTGTGCATGTCTGTGTGTATGTCTGTCTGTGTGAGTCTGCCTGTGTGAGTGAGAGTGTATGTCTGTGTGAGTGTGTATGGCTGTGTTTGAGAGTGTGAGTGTCTGTGAGAGTGTGAGTGTGTCTCTGTGAGTGTGTGTGTGTGTGTGAGTGAGAGTGTCTATGAGTATGTGTGTGAGTGAGTGAGAGTGCCTGTGAGTGTGTATGTCTGTCTGAGGGTGTTTGTGTCTGTGTAAGTGTTTGTGTTTGTCTGTGTGAGTGAGTGAGTGAGTGTATATGTCTGTGTGTGAGAGTGTGTGTCTGAGAGAGTGAGTGAGCGTGTGAGCGAGTGAGTGTCTGAGTGAAAGTGTGAGTGAGTTTGAGTGTGAGTGTGCAATTATCTGTGGTTGGGGGGCAATTCACTAGGGTTGGGGGAGGTTGGTGGCAATTTACTGGGGTTGGGGGAGATCACGGGGCAATTCTCTGGGGCTGGGGGGCTATTCTCTGGGGTTGGTAGAGGTCACAGGGCAATTTTCTGGGGCTGGGGGCAATTATCTGGGGCTGTGTTTCAATTCTCTGGCTTTGGGGGGCAATTATGTGGGGTTGGGGGACAATTATCTAGGGTTGGGGAAGGTCACCGAGCAATTCTCTGGGGCTGCGGGGCATTTCTCTGGGGTTGGGTGAGGTCACGGGGCAATTATCTGGGGCTATGGGGCAATTATCTGGGGCTGTGGGGCAATTATCGGGGGTTGGGGCAATTATCTTAGGTTTGGGGCAATTCTCTGAGGCTGAGGGGCAATTTACTGGGGATGTGGGAGGTCATGGGGCAATTTTCTTGGTGCTGGGAGGCAATTATTTGGGGCTGTGGGAGGTCACGAAGCAATTTTCTAGGCCGTGGGGCAATTCTCTGGGGCTCAGGGCAATTCTCTGGGGCTGGGGGTTAAATCTCTGGGGCTGGGGGAGGTCATTGGGCAATTATATGGGGCTGTGGGGCAATTATCTGGGGTGTGGGGGCAATTCTCTTGGCTGGGGGGCAATTCACTGTGGTTGGGGAGGTCATGGGGCAATTCTCTGGTGCAAATTCTGGGGCTTGGGGCAATTTTCTGGGGCATTGGAGCAGTTCTCTGGGGCTGGGGGGCAATTCTCTGGTGCTGGGGGGAGTGTCATCTGGGATGTAGACAAAACAATCAGTGAATGAAGGGACAGAAATCTAAAGGAAAGGAAAGAGTCTGACAATATGTGACTTCCCACAGTAGGGCAGACTTCAGGTGCTAACCGAGCATGTCTGCAAAATCCCCAGGTAAAAAAGAAACATTGTATAAGATATGCTTATTATCTCTGGGAATTTCTGGGGGTGTCAACATTGAGAGGAATCTCTTTGCAAAAGAAAGAAAATCAGCAAACTACAGGCTAACGGTTTAACTGTTTACTTTAGAATTTTTTAATGCAACATTTTTTTTCAGACACTATAAATTCTCCTCAGATGCATTAATAACCCAGCACACTTACATATACCTTTAATGAGCAGTTAAGAGTGCTAATGTGCAAAGCCATTCTTGTATATTAGTACACATAAGTTAAGCAACTTCAGGAAGGTAACTGCATTTATAGCTATGAGTTGAGTTTGTCATTGGCGAGGTTTAAGGTTCTGCATTTCTACAGTTCGTCAAACAAATATATTTTAGGTTTAATAGATGAGTGGAAGGAACTGAATGAACTGTGGAAATCAGTCTGTATGATGAAGAGATTATCAATTTTTCCTATATATATTTTTACGGGTGGAAACTTCTCGGATTTGTACTCAATTGTCTCTAACACACAATTACTGGCTCACAGCCTGCACACGCAAACCATGAACTCGTAAGTAGGATTTTGGGGAGCATGATCGTGTGCAGTGGCGGAGCTAATGAATGGATATGAGGGTATGAGGGCCAAAAATGTTTTTGACCCCTGCGGGCCCCCCCTCAAGATATATATATATATATCACATATAATAGTTGTCAAACTGCGAGACGCGAAGCGAGGTGAGCCGTTAACGTGTAAAAAATGACGGTCAATAAAATTTTAAGCCATGGCAATGCTGTTTGCCACACAATGTGAAGGTTTTTGTACTATGAGGACCTTCCGCGCTCATTGCGAGCCTCGCGCTGAGCGCCTTCACCGCGTACTCTCCCCTGATGTACTTTTGCTCCTCTGAGCAGCCTCTGCGCTCATCACAAGTACAGATACATATGTCTATATTTTTGAAAATAATAATCAATTAATTAGTTACTTAATTAATTAATATACTTTACCTATTTGTAATTAATATATCCATCAATCAATAGGCTGAAGAGCTAACAATCTTTTTCCATTTTCTCCTCTGTTGTACTTTTGTTCCTCTGAGTAGCCTCTGCGCTCATCACAAAGACAGATACATATGTCTATATTTTTGTAAATAATAATCATTTAATTAGTTACTTAATGAATTAATATACTTTACCTATTTGTAATTAATATATCCATCAATCAATAGGCTGAAGAGCTAACAATCTTTTCCCATTTTCTCCTCTGGTGTACTTTTGCTCCTCTGAGTAGCCTCTGCGCTCATCACAAAGACAGATACATATGTCTATATTTTTGTAAATAATAATCAATTAATTAGTTACTTAATGAATTAATATACTTTACCTATTTGTAATTAATATATCCATCAATCAATAGGCTGAAGAGCTAACAATCTTTTTCCATTTTTCCAAAGCATATAATGTCCAGTGGGACTGTTGCTTGTCTGTGGAGATATTTTTATGAATGTCCCAACTGTGCATTAGAAGTAGGCTGTGTGCGCAAACGCAAGCTGTTGCTTTATTTGTGTAAAGCTCTACTGTAGATGCGTAATGTTGTGATTTGCAAGTTCGGAGTGTAAAGTAGCGTCATTTGTGTATGTGCTATGCGGTTCCTGAGTATTTGGCGTGCTTTGTAATAGTGTATTTTGTACCTCGTACATTCCTGTGTGAAACTGGTACGCAGTTGGCGGTGTGTTGTTTTTTTGTGTTTTTCGTGTATTTTGTTTTTCGTGGATCGGCCATTAAATTCGTATTTTTCCTACCTCGTATTTTACTTTCTAAGTCCTGCATCTCGTATTTAATTTTTTCTAAGTCCCGCGTCTTGTTATGTTTTTTTTTCTAAGTTGTGCATTCGTCAACTGCTTGCAGCCTAACAGCGTTATTAAACTGCGAATCGGGCAATTTATGCACATATAAGCACCTAGCAATTTTTTTTCCAGAAGTGTTTAGTTAGTGAACTTCTATGCAAAAGCAAGGTCCTCAGTAACTAAAAACGTATTTTAAGAAAAGATGCTATGTGCTTACATAGAGCCCTATAGAGCCCTATTCATTTGGGCGAATGGCAATTTAAGTCAAATTAAGTCTGTAAGGCGTTACCGCGTTTCCTAAGTGTTTGTAGGCTAAGTCCCGCATGTTTCATTGCCTCCACTGCTCGCCTCGCGAGACCCGCAGACAGTGAGCGCCTTTGGCGCTCATCGCGCTAAGTGCTGTGCATGTTAGTGCCTTAACGGCTCGCCTCGCTATGCGAGGCTCGCAGGCAATGAGCTACGTCTCAAAGTTTGACAATTATAATATGTGATATATATATATATATATATATATATATATATATATATGTTATATTATAAATATATATAATTTATGGTGGGCAAAAGAGCGACAGAAGCCCTCCACCGTACAGTAGTACAGTAAATTAATAGTACATTTGTGTTCATATTTGAATGTGTAAAACAAGATAAAAAACACTGCTTCAAGCTCAAAATTCTGAGAAAAAAATTGTTATTGCACTGCATTTTGGGAAGCTGAGCAGGGACATGCAAATGTGCCCAAAAATGCGCAAGGTCATGTAAATGTGCCCACTCGCTCTTCAATCCATAAACCATTTTAAACATGGCTTCCTTTAAGATTAAGCCTGCTGCATTACACAGACTATGCAAAGATAAGGTTGGATTATACACAAGCTGAGAATCCTATCCATGCATAGCTGTTTCAAGCTTACTGGCTATCATCAGCATGGAGCAAGAACTCAGCTTGTGTTGTGGATTTTATGAGTAGGTAGTTCACCACAACAATCATTAATAATATGGTGGACGAAAGAGCAATAGAAGCCCTCCACCGTACAGTAGTACAGTAAATAAATAGAACATCTGTGTTCACATTTTTAAAAAAAATTGTTTTAAGGAGCAATATGCATACAAAAAGAACCATGTTCATGACAAAGATCACATTTACAAAATTCAGAGGATATCTAAAAAAAAAGAGAATGTATAATTTATAAATACTATCATACTGAGCCTCCAAATGATTAATATAAACAGCATATCCATAATCATGTCATAGAAATATTGGATGCAAAACACATAAAAATACATAAAAACGAACCTTCGGGGGAACCACGAGGGGAGGGGAAAATGCAGTTTCACTCAAATGGTATCAAGTCCCAGGGCTATTTACTCTCTTCTAATCAAGAATTCATCCCATATGCACCATTTTATCTATTTATTTTTTTAAGGGACAAATTCTGAGAATTCCTTTTAAAAATCTCTGTTTTTTCATAATATTAATTCTAATTCGCCCCATTTTGGAGTATCTATTTGTCTCTACGTTCTAGAAATTAGCCACTTGGCCACCATAACAAACTGTATTATAAAGTCTTTCACTTCAAAATTAATTTCTCTTGGAAAGATATGTGATAAGGCCATCTCTAAATTGATTATAATCTGAGATTTTATTATTAATGCTATTTGATTAAAACAGGTTGTCCAGAAATTTTGGATCTTATTACAGCTCCACCGAATATGTGTGTGTGCTCCCACCTTTCCACAGTTCCTCCAACAGAACCTCAGATCTTCAATTTAGAAGGGACAACATACCATTTATTAGAAAATTTGAAGAAGGTTTCCCTGTCTGATGGATTTTTTTACAAATCTCTCTGTATAGGAGAGGGCTCTTTGCCAACTTTCCTCTTCCCATATGATTTGTAATTCTGAATGCCAAAATTGAGCTTTTCCAATTTTTCCTCCTGCCTCCAAATAGTCTGTTAATATATCAAAACATTTGGAGATGATATGTTTTTTATCCTCATTTATTAATCATTTTTCAAATGGTGTTAATGGTCTGAATGCAGTAGTGACATTTTCACGTATCGTAAAGTTTATTTTTTATTCTGTAGTAATCCAACCAGAATGATCCTGGAAGTCCAAAGTCTTTATTTAATGTTTCAAATGGAGTCAGTTTTCCTTCACTTAGTAAGTCTCTGATGGTGTTGATTCCCTATCAATGCCACATCTTAATGCTAGGAATATCTAATATATATGATAAAGAAGTGAGTGGACTTGGGAAGGGAGTAAGTACCCTCTGATATTTATTTATTTTCACAGAATTTTATAAGCTTTGCGATAATATCCACACTTTTAACAGCTTAATTGCTCTGTTTTTTCCCTGTAAAATCATTGTCTTCCAGTTTCCCTTTAATATCCAACAATTTTCTATTTTGATCCATTGTATGGAATTTCAGTTTAAAAAAACTCAATATCATTGTTGCATCATGGTATACTTTTAACATAGGATATGCTATCCCCCCCTTACTAGATCTTCTGAATATATCTATCCAGTAAAACCTGGAACTTTCCAATGGTCGTCCTTGGAATCAGTATTGGAATATTCTTTATTAGATAATTGAATCTTGGAAGCAGAAACATTTTAACTGATATAATTTCACCCGACCAGGATAGATTATAATTTTCCATGATTTTATTGTTTCTTCAAACATATTGAAAATACAATTATACTTATAATTTTTATCAATTAAATGTTTAACATTTACATCAAGGATAATGCCCAAATACTTAATGTTATAATTTTTCCACTTAAAATTAAATTTATCGTTAATCTTTTCCAGCAGAGGCTGTGGTATATTCAAACGGAGAGCTTCTGATTTCTCTGTATTTATACTATAATTTGATACTTTTCTGAACACCAAAATCGTACGCTCCAGCCCTAGCAATGACTCCAATGGATTGGTAAGAGTGATCGTCCACGAAAAGGGAAAGCCTAAAGTCAGTTCCTCCAACTTTGATACCCGACAAATCAGTACTACTTCTATTAAACTCGGTGAGGGGTTTGATCATCAATACAAAAATCTTTGAAAACAGGGGGCAGCCCTGTCTTGTACCATTTGTTATGTTAAATCTGACTGAGTTGCTACCTAAGCCACCGACAGAGGCGGATGGGTCAATGTAAAGAGCTTTTATAGCTTTGGAGGCAAATTCCCCCAAGCCAAACTTTTGTAGTGTTTGATCCATATATTCCCACCCGATTCTGTTGAAGGCTTTTTCTGTGTCAACAGATAGGCAAACCACTGGAAGTTTCAAATTTTTAGAATATGTCAGAAGGTCTAAAATCTTCCTATTATTGTCTGACCCTGCCTCCCTATGATGAAACCTGTTTGATCGACTGTCTCTAATTTGGCTATAATTCGATTTAAACGCGTTGCCCCGATCTTTGAATATAGCTTTATGTCTGTATTTAATAACAAAATTAGTCTAAAACTACCCCAGTGCGACAGATCTTGATCTTTTTTAGAAATCATCACAATCTTGGCCTCTAACATTTCAGCTGGGGCTTTACCTGCCAGCTTTATCTCATTAAAAGTTCTAGTTAGATACTTGATTAATACTGATTTACAGTTTTTATAGTACTGGTTTATCAGGCCATCTGGGCCTGGAGCAGATCCGATCTTAAGGTCAGCTATCACCAATGCAAATTATTTTTTTGTGATTTCATTCTTTAACCTTTCCAAATCTAAGGGAGGGACTATAGGCAAGTTCATTTTACCCAGAAAGTTTTGAATATCTTGGGTTGAAGGGTTCTGATAACTTTTATTTCATTTTAAATTATATAATTTTGAATAATAATCTGCAAATGCTTTTGCGATTTCATCTGGTTTTGTGTATGTAGCTAGATTATAATGAATTAGATTGATTCTGTTATTCCTCTCTTCTTAAATTTGTTATCAAACATTTTATTTACTATGTTATTATGATATAATTTTTGCTGTAATAACCATGATGACTTTACTGCGATATCTTGGATAATCTTTAAAATGTGTGATTGAGTTTTGATTAATCTGTTCTAGGGTTGCTCTGTTGAGACAAAGTTTATTATCTTGTTCCAATTTACCCAATTTTATATATAGATCTCTACGTGGCAATCCTCTCTGTTTTTTCCTGTACACCTGCCAGGCTATAAACATGCCTCTGATATACGCCTTCGTGTGTATTCAAGAGTACTATTAGAAATATCAGGATTTTGATTTAGTTCAAAGAAATGTTTTATCAGAAGCTTGCATTTCACATTCTCCTCTTCTAAAAGGGATCTATCAAGTCTCCATTGAGATCTTGGATAAACTATATTATATATGTTTTTTAAAGTATAGCAATCTGCAAAGAAATAGTCTAGTCTAGTAAATGACAGATGTCTATTGGAAAAAAAAATTGGGATGAAAGATTCTCCAACTATTGTACAAGTTTGCCTTCATTATAATATCATTAAAACATCTAACTCTCTTGAGTGACTGGGCATCCAATTTTGGTTTTCTAGTTAATTTTATTTCTCCAATTTTACTCAACCAAATGATGTAGCTGCGCTCTGCATCGATCTCCACATATTCTTCTTCCAGTTTTAAAAAAATTTAAACTCTCCGAGATTTTTTTTAAAAAGTCGAATTATAGCTAATAGTAAAAGTATTGTCTAGAAATGTAGGTACAGTATATTATTCCCTTCCCAATGTATTTCTTGCAGACACAAGATGTCTGCTTTCTCTTTATTAAAAGAGTTAAAGGCTGAATATCTTTTAATCTGGAGATTCAGGCCCTGGCGTTATGGCATAATATCTTAAGGTACATTCAACCTGTGAGTATTTTTCAACCAATCCCTCCCCCATCATACTCCCCCCGAGTTCACAAAAAATTCACATACAAAACCTATACACAACATATAAAAAATGTTCTTGTTCAGGTGGTTCATATCCGCCTTGGGAATTTGCCTTCCCGCCCCCAACGCGCTTGACTTTTATCTCAGTGTTATCAATAAACTAGAGGGTTCTATAGTAGGATCGTAAGTGTTTCTTCAGTTGTCTTCCATAGAGGTTACATCCCACACAAACTCTGTTCTCACAACCATATATAAAGGTATACAACACTTTTACATTAATTAAGACTTTAAACTACTACAATTCTAGATTACCCACCATTCATGGCTCAAATAGTGTCTAAATATCCCTATGTGTCTATACACTCACAAAATGATTTGTCTACTATTTTCATATTTCCCATTATTTATAGTCAAAACAAATCATCCCCTTTCTTTCTCTAAATTGGTGAGGAATATTCAGGTTTTCTAATTTCCTTAAGCGTGCAATATATCCATATCTATCCCAATTCCTGTGAATCAAACCTCATTTTAATTAAGTATCATTTCTGATACTAAACTAATCATCTAATCTTATAAATATTCTTTAGTGATTTTAATAATAAATTGTGTAAACTAGTTTAGATTAGCATTCTAAATAGTAGAAATACCAAGACAATGCCCATTTCTATTTCTAGATCTCCAATGTGATTGTGAGTTTTTGTATACCACTTTCACATCTAAACAAATCCCATTGTATATTACATTCCGTCATTTTTTTGAAAATGTTCATGTGGGAAGTCTGCCCCCATTCTGATTGTGGCAGAACATCTTTAGCATTCTACATATATATCTGTACACACACACAATAAAAAAAAATGGTCTACCATTTACATACTTAGTTACATAGGGCCTCATTCTATTATCGGCCGCAGCCGCTGCGGGGCCGCAAGGACCGGCCGCAAGCTTTACGGCTATTCTATTCCCCTCCGGCCGGGGACTCCGGCAGGCTTGCGGCCGGCGCCTTGCTATCTCTTGCGGCCGATCGCGCCGGAGGAAAGCCTTTGATCTAAAACGGCCGCAAGGAAATCGGCCGTAAGAAAAGCCTGGTTGCGATTCTATTGTACCGGAAACCCTGTCTGCAAGGCTAAAAACGAGCCGCAGCTTACTTGCAGCAAACAGGTCCCGCTAGCACCAATTAAGCACATAAAATAGCTCAAATAAAGCCATCCTGCACTTTGCGGAGTCTATAAAGTGATATTTGGTGTTAGCAAAAATAGCACATAATTACCCTATACTCAAATCCGTAAAATATTTTATTTTTAATATACGTAAAATATCCATGTAAAAAGTCCAGAGTGCTTGGAGCACCTCAGACACGCCCACGCCGCAGCCGGAAAATAAACAGTTAATTTGAACTCGGGTTTGGGCTGATGTGCAAGCTTGAGAGGGGGTTCCTTTTAATCCTCATGTCCCCCAAAATGATCCCTAGCATTTACAGAGCTGTACAGTGCAGGCTTGAATTTATTTTTACGTTTAAAGATTTCAGAGCTTACGGCCGGTTTCAAGATATGCGGCCGGCCGTAAGAGGAGATCCTTGCGGGGCCGTATAATAGAATCGCAAATTAACTGAACCCCCGCAAGGAATCGCAGCCTTACGGCCGATTTACGGCCGGTAATAGAATGAGGCCCATAGTAATTAAGGTTGAAAAAAGACTTTCATTCCACAAGTTCAACCTTTTAATATCTCCTCTTATCTGCAATATGTGGATTAAATATTAATTAATTAGTTGTTAATAAAATTATTAATCAATAATTTAATTATTATTATTTTTTTTTATTATTAATTAAGGAAGGCAAACAGAAAAAAAAACCAAGTAAGACTTAGCTAATCGTCTCAAAGGAAAAAAAAAAAAAATCCTTCCTGACCCCAGATACTGGCGATTGGATTTTTCCCTGTATCAATACTGTCTCTCTAATTATTCATGATAACTCTGAATTCCCTTTTTAATTAGAAATAAATCCCTTTTAAAGTTATCTATTGAATCCGCTGCCACCACCCCTCTGGTAGAGAATTCCACAGATTAACCACCCTTACTGTGAAGAACCCTTTTCTTTCTTTAAGGTGAAATCTTATTACTTCTAACCTCAAGGGATGTCCTCTTGTCAGTTGAAAACCTCTTGGCACAAAAAGCTCCCTTGACAAATCTTTAAACTGACCCTGGATGTATTTATATAAGGTAATCATATCTTCTCTTAGATGCCTTTTGTTCTAGACAAAATAAGTTTAATTTGGTTAGTCTTGCTTCATAACTTAGCCCCTTCATTCCCTTATTAGTTTTGTTGCCCTCCTCTGTCCCCTTTCCAGCTCTAAAATGTCCTTTTTATGAAGTGGTGCCCAAAATTGTACTCCATATTCCAAATGAGGGTGTACTATAGATTTGTATAGTGGCAGAATTATATTTGCTTCCCTTGCTTCTATACCCTTCTTAATACATGCTAATATTTTATTTGCCTTTGCAGCTGCTGCTTGGCTTTGAGCACTGTTACCTAAGTGGTTGTCCACTAGTACTCCCAAATCCCTTTCAATATCTGATACACCTAGATTTGCTCCATTAAGATTATAAATTGCATGGCTATTTTTCCTTCCCAGATGCATAACTTTACATTTATTTGCAGTACTTCCCATTATTGTAATCAAAACAAACACTTCCCTTTCTTTCTCTAAGTTGGTGAGGAAATTTGAATGTCTAAAGCAAGTAAAAAACCTGCTTCCACCTCAGAACTCCGAGACAAACAGTTATTACACTGCATTCTGGGACATGCAAATGTGCCCACAAATGCCTCGCTTTGTAATCCATAAACCATTTTAAACATGCTTCCTTTAAGCTTATGCCCACTGCATTATACACAATCTGAGAATCCTATCGACGTACAGCTGTTTCAAGCTTACTGGCTATCATCAGCATGGAGTGGGATCTCATTTGTGGGCACATTTGCATGTCCCTTCTCAGCTTCCCAGAATGCAGTGTAATAACTGTTTTTCTCTGAATTCTGAGCTGGAAGCTGTTTTTTTAACTTGCTTTAGACATTCAAGTGTCAACACAGATGTACTATTTATTTACTGTACCACTGTACAGTGGAGGGCTTCTATTGCTCTTTTGTCCACCATATATTAAATGATTGTTGTGGTGAACTACCTACTCATAAGATCCACAACACAAGCTGAGATCCTGCTCCATGATGATGATAGCCAGTAAGCTTGAAACAGCTGTACGTGGATATACAGTGCTTTGCAAATGTATTCACCCCCTTGGCATTTTTCGGGTTTTATTGCCTCACAACCTGGAATTAACATGGATTGTTTGAGGATTTGCATCATTTAATTTACAGAACACGCCCACAACTTTGAATATGTTTTTTTTTATTGTAAAGCAAACAACAAATAGGACAAAATATTAGAAAAGTCAATGTGCATAACTATTCACCCCCCTAAAGTCAATACTTTGTATAGCCTCCTTTTGCGGAAATCACAGCTCCAAGTCACTTTGGATAAGTCTCTATGAGCTTGCCACATCTTAACACTGGGATTTTTTCCCATTCCTCCTTGCAAAACTGCTCAAGCTCCTTCAAGTTAAATGGTTTGCACTTGTGAACAGCAATCTTTAAGTTTGTCCACAGATTTTCTGTTGGATTGAGGTCTGGGCTTTGACTAGGCCATTCCAACACATTTACATGTTTCCCCTTAAATCACTCAAGTGTTGCTTTAGCAGTGTGTTTGGGGTCATTGTCCTGCTGGAAGGTGAACCTCCGTCCTAGCCTCAAATCACGCACAGAGTGTTACAGGTTTGGCTCAAGAATATCCCTGTATTTAGCACCATCCATCTTTCCCTCAACTCTGACCAGTTTCCCAGTCCCGGCTGCTGAAAAACATCCCCACAGCATTATGCTGCCACCACCATCTTTCACTGTGGGGATGGTGTTCTTTGGGTGATGTAATGTGTGGGGTTTGCGCCAGACATAGTGTTTTCTTTGATGGCTGAAAAGATCTATTTTAGTCTCATCAGACCAGAGCACCTTCCTACATACATTTTGGGAGTCTCTTACATGCCTTTTCGCAAACTCAAAATGTGCCATTTTGTTTTTTGCTGAAAGTAATGGCTTTCTTGTGGCCACTCTGCCATAAAGCCCAACTCTATGAAGCGTACAGCTTATTGTCGTCCTATGTACAGATAATCCAGTCTCTGCTGTGGAACTCTGCAGCGCCTACAGGGTCTCTGTGCTGCCTCTCTGATTAATGCCCTCCTTGCCCGGTCCATGTGTTTTGGTGGGTGGCCGTCTCTTGGCAGGTTTGCTGTTGTGCCATGTTCTTTCCATTTGGTTATGATAGATTTGATGGTGCTCCTGGGGATCATCAAATATTTCCATATTTTTTTATAACCTAACCCTGACTTGTACTTCTCAAGAACATTGTCCCTTACTTGTTTGGAAAGTTCCTTGGTCTTCATGGCAGTGTTTGGTTAGTGGTGCCTCTTGCTTAGGTGTTGCTGCCTCCAGAGCCTTTCAAAAAAGGTGTGTATATGTAATGACTTATCATGTGACACTTAGATTGCACACAGGTGGACATCATTTCACTAATTATGTGACTTCTGAAGGTAATTGGTTGCACCAGAGCTTTTTTTGGGCTTAATAACAAAGGGGGTGAATACATATGCACATGCCAATTTTCGGTTTTCTATTTCTAAAAAATAGTTTTAGATATATATTTTTCTCATTTCACTTCACCAACTTAGACTATTGTGTTCTGATCCATCACATAAAATTCAGATTAACAAAACATTGAACTTAAGGCTGTAACTTAACAAAATAGGGTCAAGGGGGTGAATACTTTTGCATGTATACACATACATACAGAATGCATTTAAGCTCTCCAGGGCCACTTGGCACACCATTTCCAATGTCCCCCTTCTCCTTATCTCCCCTTACCCCCTTCTCATCATCTCTCATTTCCTGCCATCTTTTCATCTCCCCTTCCCCATCTCCCATTTCCCCTCTTTATCTCCCCTAAACACATATCCCCTTCTCCTCATCTCTCATTCCCCCCTTCTCCTCACCTCCTTCTACCCCATCTCCCCCTTCTCCTCATCTCCCATTCCCCCTTCTCCTTATCACCCTTACCCCATTTCCCCCACTCCTCATCTCCCCTTCTCCATCTCCGATTTCTCCTTTTCTCTGTATCTCCCCCTACCACATCTCCCCCTCTCCTCATCTCCCTTTCCCCATCTCCTCATTTCCCATTTCCTCCCCTTCTCCATATCCCCCTTACCCCATATCCTCATCTCCCCTTCCCCATCTCCTCATCTTCCATTTCCCACTTCTCCTTATCTCCCCCTACCTCATCTCCTCATCTCCCCCACCCCATCTCCTCATCTCCCCTTTCCCATCTCCTCATCTCCCATTTCCCCCTTCTCCTCATCACACCCTACTCCATCTCCCTCTTCTCCTCATCTCCCATCCCCCCCTTCTCCTCATCTTTCCCTACCCAATCTCCCCCTTCTCCCCTTCCTTTTATCACCTCTTCTTCTCTTCTCCTATTTCTTCTACTGTGTAGGGGGAAGGAGAGATGAGGAGAAGGGTGGAAGGGAAGATGGAAAGGCGGAGAAAGGTAAGGGGGAATGATGTAGACAGCACTGGGCTGTGATCTGGCATTAAATAAGCAAGCCCATAAGTTGCATTTTAGTCAGTCATCAAGAAGTCAGTCAAACATGGAGGTTACAATTGTTTAAGTCCATGTGGGTGGACTGATATGTATTAACCGCTTGGTTTCCGGGCTCTATATAACACGGAAATAAAAGTTGCAAATAATTATTTTATTGCAGATTTGAGACTGGTGTGCAATTAATTCTAATTCATTGCTTTCCCTGTATTTTTAAGTAGAGTAATGTGTGTTTATTTGCTTGGCCAGTGTTACGAACAGGTGTTTAACCCACTTGCGGGTCCTATCTAGCACTCATATAATTTTTTGATACATTTGCGATTGTTGAATTTTTGTACTTGAATATCAATTTTGCGTCTTTAGCACTGGTAACATTTACTGTCTTGAAAAATCAATGGAGGAGATAGAACGGAGTTACGTTTTTGACAAACTTGCAGTGCTTTTGAGCCTGTAACTCGCAGTTGGAAAGCGAGTAGCTAAATGTAGCCAACTGAATAACAATAACATTTACGGGCAACATTACGGGTTCAAGTAAATGCGATTTGGCCAATTGAATGAGGCCCACTGGCATTAGCTAGTACTATAGAAACATGCATTACCTACAAGGGGCAGACATTTCCACTAGCTGTTTGGAAGGATTCTGTGAGTAAAAAAAAGAGCTTTTAAGCACATATTAATAGAAGATATGCTAATATTAAAAAGAGAGAACCTCCCTTGTCAGTTTGAAAAAATGTTGGACAACATTGCTATTCCAATTAAACTGTGGGGCAAATGTACTAAGATTTGACACTTTCAACAGCTATCCCTTCAGTTTATTTGGGAAAAAATATAGAGGAAATATTTTTATTATGTCATAATTATATAGTAAACTACAAATGTTTTTAGTATTTATTAAAGTCATAACATATTTAAACAAGCCAAAATCTTGACAAATCTTGTTCAGTTGATTTCATAATTATATTCTCTGTATAAGGTTTAAAAAAGTTAAATAAACAGTACCTTGCTGTGTCTATTATCAAATAATCTTCAAAATTCAAAGTTCTGTCTTGCTGTAATTAATTATGACACCAGGAAATCCTCTGAATGCAAAACAATACAATGACATAAATAATCTCTTTACATGGATGTTTATATAAATACTTGCTGTAATCTTTTCTAATCAGAACTAACAGGAAAAGAATAGCTTACTGTAAATCTACATATGTATTTAGAACAAGTATGCAACAAAAGAAAAAAAAAAGAAATAATATTTAAATTGTAATTCTTACATGTGCCTTTACAAATATGGAACAACTTAATTAAAAATTCTGAAACCTTTTACACTATGATGTTACTATAACTTTACCATAGATATGCTAATAGCCACAACGTGTAAAACCGTAGCCTGTAAGGTAGCCCGCAAGACTTACGGCTATTAAATTGACCTTGTAAAGCAGCACGCAGACAGCTTGCGGGGTAGGAGCGAGAAAACCCAACGGGACATGCACGGCGCAAATTGTTTGTTCTTTTAAGCCCGTATCTGTTACGTTTCCAATCATGCTATTAAATTGCAACAAATTCATTGGCGTTCAAACCCGTAACCCGCAAATGGAGATAAGAAGCCAACGAGTGCCAGAGAGGACCTGCAAGGGGGGTAAATTCCAATCCGTAGCACTTTAAATGCAAATATACACACACTACTGTACTTATATGAAATGGGAAAGTGGTGTTAGGAATAAATAGCTCACCATTCTGAAGCTCGCAAATCGTCAATATAAAATAATGTTTTGAATGTTTAAATTCCGTGTTATATCGATCCCGGCAATCAATGTGTTAAAACATATAATGGAACTTGCATGTAATATAATATCATATTTACGGCTTTATCAATATTGCATTATTTATGGAATGTGGGTCCGATCGTAACTCATAATTGAAACCTGTAAGACTTTGAAATCCCATCTCCATTTTTCAGTGACGTAATTCTGACGATCTCTGTTGCCATTGGCTTCATCTAAACTCGTAACTACGGATTAGACTAATTGATCACGTTCACGGCCTTGCATCTAACGTTCGATAAATGGTTTATGGGTTTGTGTCTCAAGCCCGTAACTCGCAGCATATTCTGATTTAATAGCTCTGTAACTCGGCCAAATTTTCGAGGCCGCAGTCGGGTCTCATGTTGCACATACAGGCTTGGAATTTAATGTGGCTATCAATCTATTTGTGTAGGAATTTAGGAAGCATGCACTGTGATTTTTTTTTTCAATGCAAATAAGAAAACAAATTTACTATTAGTCATTACAGCTACTGACACCTTACTAGAATTAGCTTGCAAGGAATTAAAATTGCTACCTGCAAGCTAGAAGTCTGCTCTGTTAAAACATCTTGGTAAATTCTAAACAGAATATAACAATTGCAATGCCTTGAACAATATTTATATTTAATAATAAAACTAGAACATTTTGACCTGCTGGTACATTACTAATAAATGCCTATTAAAGGCACTCTATTAATAAACTATTAAATGAAATCATATAAAAGGCTGCAATTTCCTGGTTTTGATTAGTACCACATTTGCCTTTATGACCTATGGAATACTTTTGCATTTGATATATTACATACATTTATGTTTATAGCAGAGCTGTAATTTTTAAAATCTGAGTAGCAAAAGCTACAAAAAAACAAACATTATCATTAGCTTTAATTTCTTTTTACCTCTTGTTGTAAGTGGTTTATATAAATGCAAAACCATTAACATTTTTCATTTTGATGATTAAATACACTAATATACTACTACTACTCTCAAAAACACAAAACAGACAGAGTGAAACTGATTATTGATATCGTTGGTTAAAGCGACTCTGTCATCCAAAAGTAAAGTTTCCTTTTTTAGGTTATTCTTAAAGGGTATGAAAAACTGGCTATATGTTCTGTTATCATTTTTTTTAAAAGTGAATCAGTCCTGGTAAATTTTATGTTGTTGTTTCTACATTTATATGCAAATGAGTGCATAAAACAAATGATCTGCTTTCGATTACAGCCTGCTTGTTTGTCTCTGTAGTGGCTAAAATAAAGACCCCCTGAAGTTACCCGACAGTTAGACCCCTCTCCCACTCTTATTAAGCACTCTAAGCCACACATTAGCATTCTGAGCCTCAAAATAAATTTTAAATATTTCAGAAATTATACACTATAGAGAAAAGAATGCTAGTACAATGTATATACAGTTTTAAATGCTCTTTAAAATTAAATGAACTTCTTGATGGGCTGACCGTCCCTTTTTATTAGTATTGCTAAGTAGATGTGTGAAAAATATAGCTTTGTGAACTCATGTTATAGGTGTTATAGTTATATAATATAACATTATTAAAACCAGTCACCGTCACTGAAGTCATTACAATGCTCCTCATCATCACAGAAGAAGTAGAAAAGTGAAACATATTTTTATTTGAAGCAGGTGTTTTTATTGTTTTAGAATTGTTTTTATATCCTGTAGTGTTAGTATTTTCAGTACTCAACCTGTTTATTTAAATTGAACCCAACGTAGCCTTTCTTAGTTGTGGTAATATTAAACAGGAAGCCATTATTGTTAAAATAAAACGATTTCTGGTATTTGTTCTTGTAAGGATAAAACAGTATATGCCTAGGTAAAACAAATGATCCATTAAAAGATTTTTCAATATTCATAAACATTTGCTCATTGTTGAACAGTCTGGTTAACATGTAATAAAGCAGAATATTTTTAGAACAGCTTTTACCTTAATACATCCCAATTACCCATTAAAGAGAGCTCAATTATTTGTATAATCAAACAATATGCTTGATCTAATGTTCATAAAAGGGAAGATTTTATCCAAAGCTAATTATCTTCTTTCAAGAAACAATCAGTTGCATTTCTTAAGGGAATGAACACATTTACTTTAAAATGTCCCTGTGGATTTTTTTAGATAACCTAATATTTCAATGAACTTACCAAATCATATCTTTGCATGATTTCTCAAAAGTGTATGACCATTAATAAATAAGCTACTTAAAGTACTATATATTTATACTCAACAGGAATGTCAGTGCACTCATATAACTCCGCTGAAATCCTATGATGTAGGTGAATATACACCAGACAGGTATTTTACTCAGGAAAATTATGCTTGGGTTACTTGATTAACAGCCACATTAAATTCAAAGCTTGTATGTGTAATGTGAGACCCGCAACGGCGGTAAACTTGAAATTTTGCGGATTTACAGTGCTGTTAAATTAGAACACGCTGCGAGTTACTGGCTTGAGAGGCAAACCCGTAACCATTTTTCACTGGTTACGGGTAAACAGGATTAATTAGTCGAACTCGTAGTTACAGAGATCGTCAGAATTACGTCACTGAAAAATGGAGGACCCACATTACAGATATAATGCAATATTGATAAAGCCGTAAATTAGATATTGTATTACATGCGAGTTCCATTATATGTATTAACACATTGATTGCCGGGATCGATATAACACGGAAATTAAACATGAAAAAAAGTAATTTTTTGGGCCAATTTGCGCTATTAATTAAGACCTAACATCACTTTTCTTTTTAATAAACATACAGTAGTGTGTGTATATGTGCATGTAAAGTGCTACGAATTGAACTTTACCCCCCTTTCGGGTCCTCTCTAGCACTCGTTGGCTTCTTGGCTACAATTGCGAGTTACGTGGTTGAACGCCAGTGATTTTGATGCAATTTAATATTGTAATTGGAACGTAGCCGTTACGGGCTTAACAGATCAAAGGGTTTGTGGGCTTGCAAATCGAATTCTCACGTCCCGTAGTGTTTTCTCGCTCCTACCCCGCAAGTCGTTGGTTGGCTGGTTTAAGAGGCCAATTTAATAGCTGTAAGTCTTGTGAATTTAATGGGGCTTTAAGATCCTTAACAGGGACAGCAATGTCAATTAAAATACATGTTTTATATTTTTTTGTCTGTTAGTCTTGTGAGTATAGCGCATCTACACTTCATTCTATTAAAGTAAATTAGCTACAAAAGGATTGGAAATTAAATTCCATAGACAGAGTGACTTTATATAACCTTTATATCCTCCACATACAGGGTCTATTGGTGTGTTTTCTTCACACACACACATCCCTGGCTGCATCCATGTTGGAAATGGATAGGGATCGTAAGGTCCTAAAATTAAACATTCTTTATTTTTAAACAAAGTTGAAATTATTTCTGGTTTAAGGTGTCTGATTTTAGATTTGAACTTGATAGAGGTGACATTATTCATATTGATGACCATGGGTGACAGACATGATAGAATCTTGAGATTTGTAAATGGGAGAAGGGTAATGAATACATTGATATTGATAAAGATATTGAGCAGTCATTTATATGATATCATTTTAATTTGAGAAGAACGATGGGGGAGTGATGGCGCATGAAACCTAGTGCAGGTCACCTCTTATAATTCAGATAATGTCATACACTCATAAAGTGAGACTCTCACCTTATGCAACCTCAATGTTTATGAGGTATATCAAACGCCTGTGGTAGATTCTTCAGTAAATCCTTGGTGTAACCAGTTGGAGGATATCCTTCGTATATAGTCTGATATATGATCTATGTGGACATGTGTGCTTGATGTATACAACTGGTGTATGTTTGTATGCACACACCAAATACTGCTAATAAAGCTCTAGCACACCTAATAAAGAATACTATGTATCCAAATATTGGGAAAAATATAAATATTTATTGATTCCACATGTATGCGCTATCTCTCCCCCATCCTTCTTCTCTTTTTTCAACACAACAGATGCTACAGTGAACAGCGGTGATCTGGAGATAGCAGCAGGAACCATCCAGGTCATATCGTATATAACGATCTACATTCAACTAAAGTCTAAGAACTGACATTTACACCCCTTCTAAGGACTATATCATTTTTGAGTGCTCTCTACCCATTGGAGTGCTTATACTTCAATGTTTTTCATAATTTTAATTTGATATATGGATTTTCAACAGGCCCTACTACAGAACAACAAACATAGAGAAATCTGCAACAGCAGAAGATCTATGATGTATTCCTCGGCGAAGATGGTTTTTAACTGGCTAAATCTGTTGCAGTGCTGGTTGAAGTGCAATGATATCTCTATGACTTATTCTCCTGCAGTTAGTTTTTGGATGGAACTGAATTAATTAAATTTTCCATGGTTGCAGGACGATCTTGAATATCATTAATAGCTGAAGTGATTAAGTTGCTAGTAATCAGTATTGATTGCTCTTGGGCTTGGATTAATTCTTATGTTCTGTTTGGAGCAACTGCAAGGAAAAAGTCGTTTGTAGAATTCCCCTTCTCAAATTGATGCCTCTCATTTTTTCAGTTATCTTACGACTAAAGAATGGTCCAGTTTTTATAGGAGCTGTGACTGTGCCATATTAGATAAAGACCAGGGTCCTCATTCAATTGCTATTTGGCCAATTGAATAAGGCTCTAAATAAGCACATAACATATGTTTTTACAGAAGTTTTTAGTTAGTGAGCATCTATCCAAAAGCAAGGTTTTCCCTAACTAAAAACTTCTTTAAAAAAATATGCTATGTGCTTATTTGGAGCCTTATTCAATTGGCCAAATTGCAATTGAATGAGAGCCCAGGTGATTAGGTGATAGTTTAAAAATAAATGAGAATGGGATAAAAATGAATGTAAGAAAATATTTTAAAAGTTCTATGTAGAAAGAATCTAAACCTAAAACATGGTAAATAAATAAAACTCATGGCAGTACTCAGTTATATATACAGTATATATATAGTCATCTGCCCATGTGTGGGGCCAGTCCTGTGCCATCCACTTACTGCCTATTTACTTGTGTAGTTGTGTATTATAGCAAAAATTACATATAAAAGAATATGCTATTGCTATACTTATTCTGAATCCAAGAGAAAAAAAAACAATTTATGCTATGCAGAAGCAAAGCATAGATATTTGTATGTTTACATGTCAAAAGAGTGACATAACATGGATAACAATTTTTCCAATTGTATATCTTAGTTTGTTTATTAAAAGCATTTTTTCTTTACTACTGATCTCATTTAAAGCTTTACAGAAGTAAACAATATGATTTCCTATTCCTCTTCTCATTTATAATGAATAGACTCTTTTTGTTTGTGATGGAATTAGTAGTCATTCTTTCCTGTCTTAATATGAAAGACCATGACATCTGTTTTTCCAATACATACAGTGAAAATACCATGTCTCTTCTGCTCTGAAGATTTCAAAGGCTTTCACTATGGTTTAAATCCTTTGAAGACAGAGTAATCAAAGAGAAAATTTATCAGAGGTACATTTTTTGTTTCCTCAGCAATGAAAATAACAAAGAAAACCCCATTCCTCAGATTTGATGCACTCAATAAAAAGAAAACTTCAACATCAGACAGTCACACAAGACAATAAAGATTTTCAAATGCATGAAACAGTTCTGATACTATTGAACAAAATAAATAGTTAAACAATGTTTTTATTCACATTGGAAAATTACTTTCTGCTTCCAACAGTGTGACACTGAAATGTCTAATTTCTTTGTTATGACAAGATAGTAGACCTTGTAAATTGAGTTACTGTTCAGTGTCAGTATTTCAGCTGTTATATAATTTATGTATGGAAGATATTGGGATCGTTTCTGGTACCACAGTAAAGTGGCAAAAGTCTATGAAGTTATATTCCTCTTAATTAACTGTCAATCTATTGGTGGTGTTCATAAAGACACACATATTAGATAAAGACCATTGTTGTGTATTAGGATGGGCTGGATGTAATATGTCTCTGTAAAGGCTAAATGCAAGATAACGTTTTCTTAAATATTTAATTTTTTTATTAAAAGGGGGCTTTAATGGATCCCACCGGTTAGGTCCTCTCCTCTGTGAGTTTCTGTGTATCAGTGTTAAGGGATCCCTTAGAAATCTATAATCTAATAAAGAAAGAAGGAAAAGAACACCAAAAAGGCCGGTATTCACACTATTGTATTACAATCCTGAGCAAATAGAACCAGACAAATTATAAAATGTAACCTTTATTGAAACAACCATAACATACATATAAAATAAAAACGATGATTTAAATTAATAAGATCAAAACTAAACTGTCTCTGATATGGAAAATTCTTGGTAAGTAAATCAAGGGGGAATATATATTCTGAATTATTACCAAACCCAATAGAAGGATTCATCTACTGAGTATATCATGAATAATTATACTGAAAACAGTTCTTCAATATTCAAATAAGTATACCATATATTAGTAATATTATTGGGTTTATTCAGTGCCGAGCATCTGTTATACAAACACAAATCATGATCACTTGTGTCGCAAATAAAAACTGAGTAATTCTGAGAGTTAAAGGGCCGCTGCACAATGAAAACGGAAATTGAAAAAATTGAGTCTAACTAAGAGCATAAGTAATCAGGGAAAAAGTCATGCAGCTATTTTTTAATTAGATACAAAAAATTTGGATGCCTCTGCTTGGCCTTGGAGAAATTGTAAGCCAGGCATTGCTGTTTGCCACACAATCTGATGCTTTTGCTTCTCTGAGCACCATCGGCGCTCATTGCAAACCTTTCCTTCCGCTAATTGCAAGGTTAATCAACCTGCAAGTTTTGTGCTTGGGAATGCCATGTGTCTCTTTCCAGCATCTAGCCCTGTTCCTTCCCTGTGTCTTTCTCCTTTGTGTGTCTGCTGAATGTTTGTGTGGCGCGTACTGACTGTCATTTGATACATTTTCAAAGTCCTGCTTGCCTGGCATTGTTGTTGTAAGTGTTAGTGTCTTTTTAAGTCCCGCTTACCTGGCATTGCTCAGCCTCGTTTTCATCCAGTTTCCTGATTTTTTATGTTTTTTGTTCGCCATTTTTTCTCTTGCTTAAGCGATTTGACGAAACTTGGCAAATAAGGGCAACCTCACTCCCAGGCTTCCTGGCTCTCCTCTGTGCTGTGCGTGAGTGTCTTTTAATTTATTTTTTATTATTTTTTGTGTTTTTTATCTTTTTTGATTCCTGCGGTTCGGCCATTAACTTTGTATTTTTCCGAGGTCAGATTTCTTTGCTCCCAAGATTCCGAGGTCCGATATTTTTTTTAAGTCCTAAGTCCCTGGCATTGTTTGTGTAAGTGTTACTGTGTTTGCCGTCATGTATTTTCTAAGTCCCGTGTGCCTGGCTTTGCTCAGCCTTGTTTTCTCGCTAAGCCGATTCTCGAAACACGGCAAATAAGGTTTAAACTCGCTTGCAACCTCACTCCCAGGCATTCTGGCTCTCCCCCTGTGCTGTGTGTGAGTGCGTTGTAATTTTTTAAAACATTTCTTTTGTTTTTTTCGTGTTTTTCGATTTCTGTTCTGTTCTAAAATACAACATTACAGCATGCATGTTTGTACTTAGAACATTTCCAAGTGCAATGCCTCATGTTTATTATTCTCCAATTATGAACAATGCACCAAAGGCGGATTAATATCCACTTTTTTCATTCATATACCTGCAAAAGACAAGTGAAAGGAAGACATGAGATAGATGCACATCATTGACATCATTGGACCAAATGTTTGAGATTTTAACAAATAACACATAACACAAACAATTAATGTTTGCAAGATTAATCTTTCAAATAAAAATCGCCCAAATGAAGTCATCAGTTCCTATGACTGTCACTGCAACAATAGTTTAATATTCACTCGATTCCCTCCAAAAGACATGTGACGGGACTTTAGGAAATAAATTCACATGAACTGTAGCAATGTTCATAGATTTTTGACATACAATATGTGGTTTTGCATGATACATTTCAACATTATAGGTAGATCAATAACAGGACTGCACATGTATGCGTGTGTGTGACTGACTGACGTGCTTCTGGTAAATTGATATTTGTTCCGTAAACTTTTGAAACTATTTCACTGCATCTGCCACTTTATTTTGTAATGGGTGATTGCTGTGTGCACAGTGGTAGTGAAGTCTGTCCTATGAGTGCCACCAGCAGTTCAAGATTACATTGTGGTTCTGCTTGTGTATTCAGGTTCTCTTTGATAGAGACCCGATGATTAACTCTATGATATTCACTGTTATTATGTACCTGGCCTCAACCTGAGAGAACTTGAATACACAGGCAGATACTGGATTGTTGGCAGCACTCAATGTACTGATTTTACCACCAATTAGTAATCATTATGTCATATCACACACTGATAGACAGCACATTTATGAAGTTTAATATTATTGTATATGAACATTGTAGTTTAGGCATGTCACATTATACGTTAATTTCACAAATAATACATGGTACTAAATGATAAGTGCCAGGATTTACTGTTTGGTTGGGCTTGGAAGAACTAAGAACTAAGTTCAGACCTACCCAGTAGAATCGTGGGATCCATTGATATCCCTGATTGCAGGTATTGGACCAGAAGGATAACAACCTCACACATAGATTATGTAAGTACAAACTAGAACTCCTTTATTGGTAAAACACAACATATTTATAGGCACGGTAAAACATTAGCATAGCTGGAGGGGGGGGGGGGGGTAGCCCCTTTACCCCTTGCTAACACTGTGCTTCTGTCAGATACTTTTTAAAACATTGTTGCAATATGTTGGATTAATCACACTGCTACTAGTAACCCATGAACAGGAGCCCCAACACAATATATTCTGGTCTGTATTCCCCATCTAGTGAAACCCAACATAATAACATATACAACCCATAACTGATGGAAATTACATAGCAATAAACAAAAAAAGCACAGCCTTAGCCCTTAGAAGTCTATGAAATTGACCAAGGAAGTTGTGATAGACATTATAATAATTCCTGTCTGTTAATGCCACTTATTCACATACTGCCCACCATGTCAGAGACCTGGTAAAGCCCCTGGAGTTATCAATTACATGGGCTAGGGTCGCAAAAGTCCAGAGGTTTCCATGGGCATCACAATTCCCCGTCCCCCTTTCTAGTAAAGCCTAGAGAGTGATCCTGTAGGATGGCTCTCAATCTATACTGCTCTTACTTGTCTCTTGGTTGGGGTTGAAGCACCCAGGGTTGTGATTTCAGGGCAGGGGATGGGCTTATGAGCCCATAGTCCAAAGAACAAATTGTTGCTGAGGGATGCAACTCCAGGTGAAGCACTAGATCTGAGTATCCTTTTCCTATTTTTACACAGCTGCAGAGAGAAACAAGCAGTAGGGGGACGTGGACCCCTTTTTGTAATCTAAGGTAAGTGATACATTCAAACTAGAAGGTCTAGCCCCATCAATTTTGAAGTGGGGAGTAGTCCTCATCAGTGGTTCAATGGCCAGCCCCCCTCCCAATGTCCCTGGCAAGTGCCCACTTGTACCCAGCATGGTAGGGATAACAGCATTTTTCTTTGGGTCAACCGGGAGATAGTGTCTTGGGGAATCCCCATTTGTACTCCACAGAAATGGGCACCTCCAGGCTAGTAACAATGGATGACATTAGTTTTATAGGACAATCCTCCCCAACCAGGCTAGTGAAACCATTTTGCCTACTGAACATGGGGCAATACTTGGTTCCCTGGGAACAAATGTGGGCAATTACCCCCATTCCTATAGGACTGAGCCTTCCCCATAGTTGGACACTGTGGGTACCTAGTGGGCCTACAACATTAAACAGTTTCAAGGGTTCCATAGCCAACCCACTTCCCACTGACCAAGGCCAGTACACCCTCCACAGCATTGTATGAAAATGATGCTCCTTGTGAGCCTAATGACTCCTTACCTTTGTTAAGGAGCCTACCTGCTGTATCCACAAGCTGGTGTTCACCCTGCTAACCTTGACTGGAGCCTCCAATCAATGTGGTCATACTGTAACTTGTTTACTGTGCCCCCCTTGTCCTGGCATAGTACTTCCTCCTCCTGGGCCTACAGGGTGTTTACTGTCAGGGTTTCATGGCTTAGCTCTGTTCCTATTCTTTGCTCTTCAATTAGCTCCATCACCGGGGCACAGTCCAATTTGGATTCCTCCTTAAACCGGGGAGCAAGGTGGCTCCCCCAGGCTCTCTGCTTGGACTGACACTGAAGTTTGAGTTCCATACTCCATGTCCTGTTGTAGAGACCCCTAAGGTGTAGTACAGTCCTTCTCTGGCCCAGCCATAGAAAAAGTTCGCTTAACCGTGCCTGTCCATAGACCACAACCGGTAACTACTGACCCCTCTCGTCTAGTGTGGGGGTGGGCCAAGGGCTAAATCCAGAGCCAGGGCTTCCCGATCTGTATGATCCTCTAACTGCTCCAGAGTTAGTCCTTGAATGGGTGACTCAGTCCCATTTCTTGCCGAACAGTACACCGGTATTGGCTCCGCCTGACCTATTTTTCAGTCCCTGGTGGCCAGGTTTATCAACACAGTTCATAATATCCTCTCTCCGGATCCCTTGAGCATAATCCTCCCAGTCCTCACATTTTACTTGGCTGGGATCCTTTAACTAGTCCATTGGGTCCCCCTCTAGAACCACACTTCCCAAACAACCAGTGTTCTATGAGGGCAAACAAAAAAACAAATTGATTATGGGCTCCCAACACCTCTTGGGACCCTGGTAGGTCATCTTCATCCCTGCCTGACTGACAGAGCACCTTCCAACTTGGTGGTTACAACCCCTCCCTTGATGCCTTGTCCAGTAGATCCACGTACCCAGGCTCCAGTTGCAGCTCTTGCTGAATCAGGGGTGTTAGCAAATAAGCCTCCTGGGAGCATGATTATAATACCAGCTCTTGACAGCATTTTAGAAACAAGTTATTCTGTCTCTTTATAGTCCCCAGGCCAAATTCACGATCCCCATGCACTATTTCCAAAAGCCCTTTCAACAGCTCCAAACAAAAATAGGGATACCCTCTGAGGACACCAACAGACTTTACCCACTAGTCAAATTGCTCCTCCAGAGCAATCTCTGTCCTCCAGTAAGTCTGACAGCTCATGGTCCTGTCACAGTCCCAGGTTTAGAAAGGCCATTCCCTGGCTGTCCTCTGACTCCCTTGTTGTCTGACTCTACCCTTCTCTGTCTCCTCCATGCCTGCAGGAGATTTCTTCCTCCATTGGGGATACATAGGCTAGGGTTCCAAAAGTCCAGGGGGGCCCCTTGGTATCACACCTTTCCCTCCCACTTTCTAGTGTAGTCTAGAGAGTGATCCTGTAGGATGACTCTCTAGCTACACTGCTGCTACTTGTCTCTTTGTCGAGGTTGAGGTATCCAACATGAACCACAGTTGTGAGTCCAGGGGGGCTTTATTAGTCCATAGTCCAAAGAACAAATTGTTGCTTAGGGATGCAACTCCAGGTGAAGCACTCAGAGCATTCTTTCCCCATTTTCCTATGGCTGCCGGGAGAAATAAGCAGTGGGGGTGCTGGAAATAGCTTCCCGGTTGACCCCTATTTGTAATCCAAGGAAAGTAATACATCCAAGCTAGCAGGTCTAGCATGGGAGGACCCTTTCCCATCATAGACCTCTCCCGTCAGGTCAGTGAGACCTTCTGCCCTGCCGCCTCTGCAGCAGAGGGCAAAAATGGACATCAATATACAGCTTTATCCAGGTCTGAAATGGTCTCTGAGTTTTGTTTGATTCTGGGAATGCCTAGTCGGTGGTCCTCCTTCCCTAAGCCTCCATGTTTCAGGGAACTAAACAACCCAGGCATAGCCTCAGTGGCTCAAACGTTAAGGCACCCCTGCCCCCTCCTTCCTCACAGAATTGAAAAAACCCAAGTCTCCTCAGGACCCACATCGAAATGGGGGCTCCTTACCTGTATATCAGGGAAAGTAAAACATCCAGGCTCTCGGAATCTTAAAATATTTCCTCCCTAGGGCAATCTCCCCTAACCAGATCTTTGAAGCTACCTATATATAGGGATATAAATAAACCACCAACTGATCCATGCTTAGATCTGGCATAGCAGCCCTCCATCTCTGGAACCTCCTGAAATCCTTGTCCTCCTCAGCTGCAGGTAACCCGGGGCCAGGGACTTTGGCTAGGGTGACCTACAAAATATTATCTCCTGCATACAGTTGTAGGTAGCCATCCTGTTGTTTTTCCATGGATTTGCACTGACTGCTACCAGCTGTCACAATCTATTGCTTGTTTGGGCTTTGAAAGGACCTAGTTCAGACTTACTCAGAAGAATCATGTGGTCCATTGATATCCCTGATAGCAAGAATGGGACCAGAACCTAGATAACAACCTCTAGGTGCACAAAGGTTGACACAGGAAAACAAGGTTGTAGAAGTTACCGGCTGGGGGAGGGGGGTGAACACTTCAAACCATAGTGAGAGGGCCAGTTCCAGGCCCATATCAGGAACTCCTTAGGGGTTAATTAGTCACAGCATGGGCAGAGACAGTGAGCTTGAATGGCCAAATAGTAATTATAATAATCATAACAAATAAGGAGCAGTGTATTCTGGTGAGGGCTGGATCTGCCAGACAAAGGGACATCCTTTCTGACTAAATGGTAGATATGGCCATTCCAGCCTTTGGGATCTGGGGGGGGGGGGGGGGGGGGGGGGGGTGCTAGCTCTAGACATACAGATCATGCAAATATATCCTAGTGAATAGTCTTTCAAGATGCATACTTATAATCATGTATGAACACTAAAGAGGGGTTATGCATTATGCCTCAAATTCAGTGTTATTACAATATGATTACTAAGACTAAACTATCGTCTCCACCTACTCTCTTTATTACTTTCTTGTGAATGCCTCTATCTCAGTGGTTCTCACCCCTGTCCTTAGGACCCCACAGAGAAATCCCAGGAGACAGACAGTCTAAGTGTGAGGGGCTCATTTATGTGTCCAGCAACACTAATTAAAAATAGAGTCACCTAACAGGATGGTGGACTGCTCAACCATGGCAGAACCAGGAAAATGTAACTCTTTCTTTCTCTACTGAATCTGGTTAGTCAAGGCTCCTGTTCCTCTACCGACTCTGGTTAGTTACTAGTAACACTGTACTCCTGTCAGATACTTTTAAAAACATTGTTGCAATATGTTGAATTGATCACACTGCAACTAGTAACCCATGAACAGGACCACCAACATGATATATTCTGGCCTGCAGTCCCCATTCCAGTGTCCACAACATAACAACATTGTATATTACATTGCAATGTTTAAAATATACAGTCTTAACCCTCACAACCCCAAAGTCCATGAAACTGTGATAGCCAAAAAGTCCCAATATCCAGGAAGTTGTGACAGACATTATAATAATTAATGTCTGTTAAGGCCACATACTAACAGCAAGGCATACACACTGAAAGCTATAACAGGATTATAAAAAGATTTAAAAATAATTATATATTGTGTACATTAAATCATTGAAAAATCCTCCTCCTGAAAGGAGATGAAGAGTTTTATGAAACATTTTGCTTGTTGTACCCTTATGTGGCACACCTCTGACCCAAGTTTGTTATTTGCTCATGTGTGGCATGATCTTAGGTCATGCGATTATCTAATTAAATACATATGTACAAATGAACACAACAAGACTTAGGTTTCTGCCAGAAATGCATCTTGTACAGACTTATTCCATGGTTTAACTATTACTTTTCTCTCAAATCATCTTAAAACATAGCTTTGATATGCAAAATGTGTCTTTAGAATTCTCTTTTGGCAGATGTTGGCTGGTTTGATTGGTGACAACATCTGAGTGCACACCAGGATCCTGAAATGGTGCCAGGGATGGAGTGGCCTAGAGTCTCTTGAAGATGTTGTTTGTATTTTCCCCAACAGACTTCTTTTTCATTTTTGTTATATAGTACTACATGACAGCCTACAGCAAAAGTGTTGTTCTTATTTTTGAGCTGTTTAAGACAAAATACTTAAAATTTATATAGGTCAGAAGTAGAAGTTTTCAGTAAGTAGCTGAGTAGCTTCTTAGCCGTTCTGTAACTTCATTTTTTATAATTTTGTACAGTTGTAATCAATGTTTAGTATGTAGGGTTACCCAATAATTAATAACGTGACAGATATGAATGTTATATCAATCTAATTGATTTTTTAATCATGTTTAAATCAGTAATAAATCAGCCTATTTGTTTTACTTTTGATGATGACTTTTATATGCAATTACCTTTTAAGGAGCTATTGAGGAAATCTAATCTAAATATTCTGAATTTCTGAATGTAATCTTCAAAATAGTCTTTTCTAAACCCTCACCATTTTTATATTATTTACTGTGTAAATATATTCCTTTTTTCGTCTATATTGTGATATAGTCTATAATTTTTCTCAATGTAATCCTCAGAATTTTTTTTCTAAACCTTCATAATTTTTTAATTATTTACTGTGTAAATCTATTCCATTTTCTCCTATCCTGTGATATTCCGATTATTTAGAACAAAAACAATAATGATGAAATGGAAAAAATTATATTACAAAGACCGAATGCCACATCAATTCTAAACTAAAAAGTTCTGATATACAAATGAGTAAACTAAAAACAATATCTTTTAAGATATAGAATGCACTTCACTAAGATTCACAAATGCTGCAAGGTGATTCTCTGAGACTGCGTTGGCTGTTTTCTGTCCCCTTTTACTTGGAAAATAGTTAGTGTATCTTCAGCGAATTACTTCACAGTCCTTGTGTTGTGAACCTTAGGGATATTTGCCACAAACTTACCAAGCAACCCAAGTAACTGAGGTGTGCATTACTGTATTTACTATGCACTCTTTTCTGTGGGACAAATTACAGCCCCTCTCACTTCCTCTCGGTAACTTACAGGACTACTGTACAAAAGCTATAAGTTTCAGAAGAGAATACATATTTTGAAGCATGTTTTACATTCATTACTTTAAGAGATTACTTCTTTTAAATGCTTTGTTGTCTATAATGATATACAGTATCTCATGAAAGTCAGTACACCCTCACATTTTTGTAAATATTTCATTATATCTTTTCATGTGACAACACTGAAGAAATTATACTCTTCTACAATGTAAAGTAGTATCATCAGGGGACACCAAATTTACCCTGTTATACAGGCTGTACACTTACTACTCTACATTGTAGCAGAGTGTCATTTCTACAGTGTTGTCACATGAAAAGATATAATAACATATTTACACAAATGTGAGGGGTTTCTCACTTTTGTGAGATACTGTATGAATGTCTCTACTACTTGCTTTTCTTCTATTTTTTATTAAATTATTTCAAGTAGTTGTAATAATATAACAAATATTAATAACAAAAATATTAATTATATAGGAAAATAAAGATTCTTCTTCTCCATTATAATTTATTTTCTTAGTTTGTAAGCTTTAACTGAGATAGAAATGAAAGGCATATCTATATTTCCTGGATTAATACATTTTTGCAACCACTATCCTTGTTATATGCAGCAAATTTCATAAAACATTTTATTTTTATTAATATCTAAAAATCCCTCTAATGATTATGTTTATGCCCCCAAGGATGCCAGTTACACCCTACTCAGCATGGAACATTTGGGAACCAACTTGCATGCTCTGGCTTCCTCAGTCAATAGGAGAGCATTGATGTCAGCCCCAAAGTCACTGCTGGGATGTGACGCGCCCAGCTGCCTCCTGCTGCAGTCTCTGCTTTGCACACACCCACACCAGAGATCAGCACAGACAGAGCTAGTGTGTGTGAGAGAGACCTGCAGAATTTACTAAAAAGTTGCAGTAACATCCCAAGTGAGACAGTTTTTCAATAGTAAATGAGACCGTCATTCTGACGTCAGTAAAACATGGAGGTTAAATGTCAATCAATTAGTGTTAGGAAGTCTGATATGCGATCAAACTCGCAATCCAGCAAAATTAAAAAGGATTTCAACTCCTTGATTACTGAGATTGATATAACACGGAAATAAAAGGTATTTTTATTGCAGATTTGAGAACTTGAGGCAGTTGTGCAATTTATTCTAATGTCTTTCATCGCCTTTCCCATCTTTTAAAGTGCAATATTCATGTTTTATTTGCTTTTACAGTGCTATGAACAGGAGTTTAACCCCTTTGCGAGTCTTATCTCGTACTCAGAGGATTTTCTTCTACATTTGCCATTTACGGGTTGAAGGCATTTGCTGGCTTAGGGAATTGTAGCAATTGAATAGCAATTTGTGATTGTAACATTTACAGGCTTGGATGGGTCGGAGTTCCGATTTTGACAACTGCAGGGATATTGAGCTAGTGTACCTAAAAGATATACAGTGCCTTGCAAAAGTATTCACCCCCCTTGGCATTTTTCGTGTTTTGTTCCCTCACAACCTGGAATTAACATGTATTGTTTAAAGATTTGCATAATTTAATTCACATAACATGCCCACAACTGATGTTTTTATTAATTATTTTGTAGCAAACAACAAATAGGACAAAATAACAGAAAAAGTCAATGTGCATAACTATTCACCCCCCCCTAAAGTCAATACTTTGTAGAGCCACCTTTTGTGGCAATCACAGCTCCAAGTCACTATGAGCTTGCCACATCTTACCACTGGGATTTTTCCCATTCCTTCTTGCAAAACTGCTCCAGCTCCTTCAAGTTGGATGGTTTGCACTTGTGAATAGCAATCTTTAAGTCTGACCACAGATGGATTGAGGTCTGGGCTTTGACTAGGCCATTCCAACACATTTACATGTTTCCCCTTAAACCACTCAAGTGTTGCTTTAGCAGTGTGTTTGGGGTCATTGTGAACCTCCGTCCTAGCCTCAAATCACGCACAGAGTGGTACAGGTTTTGCTCAAGAATATCCCTGTATTTAGCACCATCCCTCTTTCCCTCAACTCTGACCAGTTTCCCAGTCCTGGCTGCTGAACAACATCCCCACGGCATGATGCTGCCACCACCATGTTTCATTGTGGGGATGATGTTCTTTGGGTGATGGGATGTGTTGGGTTTGCACCAGACATAGCGTTTTCTTTGATGGCCGAAAAGTTACATTTTAGTCTCATCAGACCAGAGCACCTTCCTCCATACATTTTGGGAGTCTCCCACATGCCTTTTTGCAAACTCAAAACGTGCCATTTTGTTTTTTGCTGAAAGTAATGGCTTTCTTGTGGCCACTCTGCCATAAAGCCCAACTCTATGGAGCGTACAGCTTATTGTCGTCCTATATACAGATACTCCAGTCTCTGCTGTGGAACTCTGCAGCTCCTCCAGGGTTACCTTAGGTCTCTGTGCTGCCTCTCTGATTAATGCCCTCCTTGCCCAGTCCGTGAGTTTTGGTAGGCGGACGTCTCTTGGCAGGTTTGCTGTTGTGCCATGTTCTTTCTATTTGGTTATGATAGATTTGATGGGGCTCCTGGGGATCATCAAAGTTCTGGATATTTTTTTATAACATAACCCTGACTTGTTTTTTACTTTTTTTTTTGTTATAGTACTATATTACCTATCTTTTTTGGGTGTATACTATTACCACTTTACTGCAATTGTCAGTTTTTCTGGACAGGTCTCATTAAGACATTTAGGTCTGACCAGCAACAGTATTACTAGTTTCTGATATCTATGTAAAGTTACATATACTGTATACTACTTTTTAATAAATACATTACTTGTTCCTTGGTCTTCATGGCAGTGTTTGGTTTGTGGTGCTTCTTGCTTAGGTGTTGCGGCCAATGGGGCCTTTAAAAAAAGGTGTGTATATGTAATGACAGATCATGAGACACTCAGATTACAAACAGATTTACATCATTTCACTAATTATGTGACTTCTGGAGGTAATTGGTTGCACCAGAGCTTTTTATGCGCTTAATAACAAAGGGGATAAATACATATGCACATGCCAATTTTCTGTTTTCTATTTCTAAAAAATAGTTTTATGTATATATTTTTCTCATTTCACTTCACCAACTTAGACTATTGTGTTCTGATCCATCACATAAAATTCAGATTAACAAAACATTGAACTTAAGGCTGTAATGTAACAAAATAGGTAAAAAGTCAAGGGGGTGAATACTTTTGCAAGGCACTGTATTCCCGTTTCTGGGATAAGATCAGAGCTACAATAATTATATATACAGACAGACTCTGCCTAACACTACCCCGTTTAACACTGATTCTCTGTAAAGCTGTTTTTGCCTGACACATCACCACTGTAAATAACACAGTTTTTGGCCAACATATCCCTAAGTAACACTGACTTGATGCTTGTGTATCATTCAGAACACCAACACCACCATGTGTGAATACAAGTCCCTCTTGCCAGGCTTTGGACCATACCACCATGTGTGAATAAAAGTCCCTCTTTCCAAGCTTCCCCTCACACAACAAGGTCGTTCAGAATTGTTTTTTGGAAGGAGTAAGATACATTCTATGAAGCACCTTGAGAGAAGTTTCTAATATACTATAGATTACTATTTTTTTTTTATAAAAGAAGTCCAGGACTCCATGCAGGTATCTGGGTCCCAGGGCTGGTTCAGATCTTGTTCCCAGCAAATCATATATTTATATTTATGGTCCTCTGGACTAGTATTAGGGGAATCATAAATCTTTCCTACGATTCTTCGTGTCAGACGACTGGCAAATGCATGAAAATCAAGTTTCTTGGGGGTGTCCCATGGTATGTATTAAATTAAAACCATTATTTTTTCCTGACAGAAGCTAAATAAGTTAAATTTGTCTCTCAAAGTTTTGTAGGTGAATAATCTCTCATCTGAAACCTAAGAATATATTTTCGTGAGTTTTTTATATTCCAGCAAGTGAAGCTCTTATCTAGGAATCCCGTTGGGAATTGTGAATGTGGTAAAATGGGAGTTAGGGGAGAAAGTGTAGACCTTAATTTTTGTCATTCTGCTGCCCAATTTCATTGTTTTATTATAAATTGAGTTAGTGAGCTAGTGTTTGTGGTTAAGGTAGAATTAGGAAGCTAGATTATTGGATCCCAAGTATAAGGAGACATCAGAAAATGTTTCATTGACACCCTAAATGGTTTGTGGTCCGATGAGTAAACTTGGGCGAATAAAAGATATTAGGGAAGCTCTGCAGTAGTATTTAAAATTGGAGCAAGATAATCCTCCTTTGGATTTGTGTTAATGCATGGTAGATCTGGCTATTCTGGAAGGTTACTTTCGGCAGATAAAATTAAATAAAAAAAAATTGAATTTATCTAGATCTTTAAACTTAATATCAATAGGGAGTGTATGGAAAGGATATAGTAAGGGGGGACGAATGTTCGTATTTACTGAATTGATAACCCCTGTCCATGAAATATTTAATTTTGACCATTTTTCTAAGTCATTTTTCAAAGGGGTAGTTAGCTTGGCATAGATCTTTCCAGTGGGACGTGATATTGATTCCTAAATATGTAATGCTTGTTTTAGGCCAGGAGAAGTTGTAGTTAATTTTAAGGAGTTTAAATGTATCTGGTGGTATGGTTATATTTAAAGCTTCAGTCCTATCTACATTTATTGAGTTTCCTTCCAGTATGTGTTTTAAGTGAAGAGTTAACTGTGGGAATAGTAGATCTATACATTTTTTTGTAGCAAATATAGGTTAAGCCATCTGTGCCAGGGGATTTCCCAGCCTTTAGTTTTTTTATGGTTTCTTTTACCTCTTCAATCGTTATCTCTAAATTTAAGTTCCTTGGTCATGAGTTTAGATTTCCCAGCCTTTAGTTTTTTTATGGTTTCTTTTACCTCTTCAATCGTTATCTCTAAATTTAAGTTCCTTGGTCATGAGTTTAGGGAGATTACAGGAGGCTAAAAAGGAATGTATTTCATTTGAATTGTTTTATTTAGAGGTAGAGTATAGTTTTTGGTAATATGAAAGGAATATTTTCTGGATTTTATTAGGGCTTTTAGTTAAAGACCCTAAATATGTTGTTATTTGGTTGGATTTAGATTGAGATATTATATATTAGAGTCTACGAGCTAAAAGAGAGCCAGGCTTATTTACTTTAGTAAAGTTTTTGTGTTGGGTTAGTCTTATTTTTTTTCAATGTAGTTAGGAAGAATCAGGCCAATTTCAATCCTAATTTTATCAATCTTATGTCTTGTTTGGGTGTTAGGTGTATTTTTTTTTTTCAATTTTGTTAGCTCTTCTTTTAGATCTTTTTGTCTTTGAAGTTTTTTTTGATAATTAGAGGCTGATAATTTTTGTTGTGTAGTCTTTCAGTCGCGTCTCCGTGACTCTATGGACCATAGCACTCCAGTTGCATCTCTCAGTCACTGCCCCTCTGAGCTCCATTAAGTTCATATTAATTGCTTCAGTGACCTAATCTATCCATCCCCGCCTCTGTCCGCCCCTTCCTCTTGTGCCTTCAATCTTTCCCAGCATCAGAGTCCTTTCTAGGGAATCCTGCCGTCTCATAATATGGCCAAAATATTTGAGCCTCAGCCTCATGATCATACCTTAGTTAATAGTTTGTCTTCATTTCCTGAAGTATTGATTTATTGGATTTTCTTGCAGTCCAAGGGACTCTAAGCAGTCTTCACCAACACCACAATTCAAAGGCGTCAATTCTACGGCTCTCAGATTTCTTTATTGTCCAGCTCTCACATCCGTATGTTACTACTGGGAATACCATATTTCAAACTTTTAATATCTTTACTTTTTACTAGCTTGTCCAAGCTTGCCAAACGGCTTTTAATTTCATGACGACAGTCACCATCTGCAGAGATCTTGGATCCAAGGAAAATAAAAGCTGTCACTGCCTCCACTTCTTCCCCGTCTATTTGCCAGGAAGTGAGATTGCCGTTTGCCATGATCTTCGTCTATTTAACGTTGAGCAACAGGCCAACTTTTGCACTCTCTTCCTTTTCCCTCATCAATAAGTCCTTCAGTTCCTCCTCACTTTCAGCAATCAGAGTAGTTTCATCGGCGTATCTGAGGTTGTTGATATTCCTTTCAGCAATATTGATTCTGGCTTTAGATTCATCTAGTCCAGCCTTACGCATGATGTATTCTGCATATAAGTTGAATAAATAAGGTGACAATATACAACTTTGTTGCACTTATTTTCTGATCTTGAAACATTCTGTTGTCCCATGTTCGGTTATGACCGTGGCTTCTTAGTCGACATACAGATTCTTTAGGAGGAGGATGAGATGATCTGGTACTCCCATGTCTTTAAGCACATGCCACATTTTCTTGTGATCCACACAGTCAAAGGCTTTAGAATAGTCTATAAAGCAGAAGTAAATGTTTTTTTGGAAATCTCTTGCTTTCTCTATTATCCAGCGGACATTTGTCTGACCTCTCTGCCATGATCTGCTCATCTTGGCTGACCCTACATGGTATAGCTCATAGCTTCATTGAAGTAAACAAGCCCCTTCACCACACCAGAAAATAAGTTTGATAATAGTACATCTTATAATTGCTACCCAAACCCATTCTATTTTGCACTCTGGGGTGTTGTTAGTATTAAAGTATAAATTAATAACATGTTGCTATTTGACCTCGGATGTGAGTATCTACTAGGAGTGATTAATTTAATCTCCAAGATTTTGGGAGCCTGGTATGTGGAGAGAGGTCTAAATAAATTCTAACCAGAGATTGGTGTGACCATGAGCAAGGAGTTATTTCTTTTTTATTTCTATTGAGTTTGTGGAGCATACCATACCATTATCAAATGAATAAACGCTATTTTACCTAAAACACTGGAACACATTTTCGAAATAGAAAGAGCACACAGAGCTTTGGGCACCTGAGAACTGACCAATGTAAGGATTTTATCCTTAGATTTCTTCACCAAAACAGATATTACCTCGATAACATTAGCAAGATATAAAGCAATGAAACTAATCTTGTCTATTCTTACTCAACACAGCGTTAAAAATAATTGGATCTTAACTTCTTCCCTTACTATTCCAACATAACTCTATATACCATCCGTGATCTAGAAGAGGGCCGTGATCTTTTATTAAAATTTTACTTAATTTCAGGCACTGATCTACAAGAGTATACAAAAGCAGACTCCAATCCCAGACCCATGAGACAGTGGTCTCGAGTTTAGAAAAAAATAATGTGAAAGAAGGACAACAATATCTAAAGATGCCAGATCTCCTCCTCCAAGATCATTTTAGGACCTGGAAATTGCTTCAAAGGACCCTTCATAAATGAATTTCCTTCTAGTTAGATATAATCCAAAGATTTGTATGGATCATTATACAAAGACTCTATATTAGGAAGATATGCTTTCTTATGAAATCTCAAAATAATATATTGTCATTATATAATTTCGGATTCAAAACTAACTAAATTACTCGTCTAGATGTAGACATCTTATACATAGACAACTTAGCCTATTTAAAGTTGATCTTACCTTTGTATTAATATATTTAATAAACCTGTTTTGTGTAAAAAATGAATCCCTCCATAGTGTTTTAGAGTGGCTGGTTATTATACTCTCTTTCCTAGTAAGTTAGTAGTAAATTGCTAAAATTTAAGAATTCGTAGCCTGTAAAGGAGCCCGCAAAAGTTACTGCTATTAAATTAGCCTATTTTAGCTACCCACAAACGATCTGCGGGTTACAGGCGGAAAAACCCTATGGGCCGTCAAAATCTGAACTCTATCCCAGCTAAGACTTTGATCTGTCAAGCCCGTAAATGTTACTATGGCAAATCACTACTAAATTGCTACATTTTCCTAAAGACGCACTTTCGTTCAAAACCGTAAACGGTAAATGGAGCCAGAAATATTATAGCCTCCAAATGGTTTACAGATAAGTTCTTAACACTGTAAAAGACAATATAAACACACCACTGGACTTTAAAATATGGTGAAAGCAATGAAAGGCATTTTAATTCATTTTACAACAATCCACTAATAAGAAACTGGCATTTTGAAAAAACTTTTTTTTATCATATGTTGGAATGGTCAGGCATATGTGAATATGAAAAGTGTTGCTGCAACATGCATAAGGCAATTAAAGACACACTACCTTATTAAATTGCAACACAAAAACATGAAACTGCCTGCCATATTAACCCTCTCTCACTCACAGAGGCTCTCATGTGGACCCGGAAATATAAATATAATTGCAAATGCATCTCGCTCATCACATTTACATTGGGAAAATAAACAGTGGTTAAATTAAATTACACTGCCACATAACATATATCAAGTACCAGGGGAATATTTTAGATTTGGTAGTTCACTCCTTCAGTCATGTCTGACTCTCTGTGACCATATGGACTGCAGCACATTTAGCTATATCTCTGTCTGTGTATTTCCACAAGCTTTGCATGCCAAATATACTGGATTGGGTTGCCAGCTCCTTCTCCAGTGGACTGTGATTTGTCTGACTGCTTTGCTATGACCTGCCCACCTAGAGTGACTCTATATGGTATAGCTCACAGCTTCATTGAAGTGCACAAGCCCCTTCACCACCACAAGGCAGCGATCCAGAAGAGGGGCAGGGGAACATACCCCACACTAATCTACTCTAAGCCATCAGCAAAGACCACAAACACACATGGAGGCTGTGCAGAGACACGTGGAGCAACAGCCAACTCACCTCCATCAGGGATAATCTCTGCAACGCCAATCCTGGAAAGTCCCAGGCCATTGTTGGTGGCCATGTGCCAAGATGTATATCCATTGTCATTTACTGACATCCCATTAAGTGTTTTGATATCAATCAATTCACATTATACACTGTCATATTGTTAGCAGCCCTTTATAGGATTGTTGATACTCCACACTATCACAAAGAGGACTTTGCATGTGTATTAACCCTTTATTATATATACATATATATATATATATATATATATATATATATATATATATATATATATATATAGTATTATATGATCTCTTATCATGTTACTATTATTGTTATTATGATTAATATTATTATTACATGCATTAATCTATTGCATATTAACCAGGGCTCATTAGTTTATTGATATAGGAAAGTGACACAAATGGGATGTATGTGGATGTCCCAAAACCCCAACCATTGAAAACACACTGACACTGTGAGTACAGTATAACAAAGCTTTATTTCATACATAGAGCACAATCAGAAACAGACAAGACTTTGCATTAATATCGTGGGTGTGGTGTGGGCGGATCCCGGAAGGCAAGAGGCTCTTGGGGAAAAAGAGGATACTTAAAGGGGGTAATTTCATAGTTTAGAAACAGCATGATGTATAGCACCTATCAGTGTCACATGTGATCACTACACCACTGCAATCGGAATCTGATGAATAAAAGGATCATCAGAAATCACTCCATTTAATTGAAGAAACCATTAATGTGCATAGCACTTACAACTTGTCTATAGCTGCTCAATGAAACAGATGCAAAAACCTCTGGACTGTGTAATCCAATCCAGTTTCATAAATACAGTGTGTTCACAAAACAAAAATCTGAAAAGAAGTGGTCAAAAAGATAAAGGCGGAGGAGGATAGAAAATAAAAAAAACATGCATGTACAGTACAGTGCTAAACACTGTAACTGTAACAATGTACCAACTCACCTGATTCCCATCTGCAAGAATTACTAACCATTAGCTAGTTATCAGGATAACTCACCGGCCATGATCATTAATTATGATGTGTCATCTCACAATATATGTTTAGCTGTGACCAGCGTCAGTGGTCAAGGTGTACGATCACATTCTCCATATGAAATTGTTAATCAGCATTGATATCACATCCATCAGCTATACAGCTGTTAGCACGTTGAACGATACTCATGATATCTGCAATACAGGAAAATACTGATTAATACGGAGAGGACACATAGGTTAGCAGCCAGATTCACTGTTACATCAGACACAAGGATCTGTTCTCAGACTGATATTGAGGTCAGGATCACATGCTTCACTAGTGCACATATTAATGCAGCCATAGCCATAGCGGTATTAGTCTACATTTAAGCTAACAACAATCATGTCTTCGATATCTGGATATATAATAGCTCTTATATTGTGGGAGCTACATGTTGGGGGGGGGGGGGGGCTGTCATTGAAGGAATGTCTACCTGATGCACTGGGAAACCTTAAACCTCATACATTTCCTTCTCAATGCTTGCAGATGCAGAAGATGCTTTCATGGACCTGAATTGTACCTAAAAAAATAAATACAAAAAGATAACACCTGCAAAATAAGGCCTTAAAAAATATAGGGACTGCAGCATCTCTTCTCAGCAGCATTCCTCAGTGACCATCAATTGGTGACATGTTCAACAGAACCCTACGTGTCCACAGAGAAGGGGATCATGGACCATGTGATGGGAGGTAGCCATCTGAGTACAAAACATCACCATCACATAAGCCAAGATCCAGGACTTTGTAGCCAGGCTACATTAGGTTAACATTGAGAAGTGCTGTTGAGAAGGTACAAAAATATGCGCAGCCTCTACACCTTCCTCCGCCTAGCATCAGGGCCCCAATCCCCAGTGAGGCAGTGGCACAAGCAGTGGCAGTGCTGGTGGTGGTGGAGGAGGCATGGGGGAGGGGAGGAAACAAGGGTCCGGGCTGCTGGTGCATAGGGGATGCCTCTGGGGTGGATGACACAGTGCTGGAGACCAGAGCATGGGGAACGGCATCCGTTATCACCTGCTGGACTGCAATCTGCCCCCCCCCCCCCCCCATCCAGAGCAGCCCAGCAAGGTATGACTCAGTCATGAGATGGTGCCTCCTCTCCTCTCTATTGCACCTGGCCAGGTTGCTCATAAGCTCCCGGTGATTGGAGGAGATACTGGCCTGGATCCCCTGCAAACAGTCCAGTAACTGTCTTAACACGGCCAGCATCTCCTCCTGAGCAGGTGGTGGTGGGGATGGAGGTCTGGCTGCAGGGCCTATTGGTGGTTGTGGAGGAGGTGGCAGAGTTGGTGGCCCGGTGGGGAGAGGCTGTTGCTTGCCCCGTGCCGAGATCCAATCTGGTGGTGATGGTGGACCTGGTGGTGAGATCCAAGCCGACAAACTGTAGGGGTGAGGAGAAGGTAGAGGCATGCCCCTATCATCCCTCCAAAACGTGTGCCCTGGTGAGGTCTACAGCTGCGGGAGGAGGGGGCAGTCCGCCTCCTTACCAGGGCACAGGGCTTGTGCCAGTCCCTCCTCCATCTGCGCCGGACTCTGCTGGGCTGGGGCTTTCTCTGTGTCCTCCTGCTCCGATGGAGCTGATGCCCCCTGCCTCTGGCTCACCAGTGGACCCAGACCTCCGTGAAGCCTGAAAAGAGAATTAAGAAAGGGATATGTGTTAATGATATTGAAAAAAAAAACATTTTTTAGGTTCCTTCCTAACTATCTGACATCTAGGCTTGAACATGGATGAATCACTTACAGGGCCATTGACCTCATTATCAGTGCTCTTCATTGTTGGACAGAACAGAAGATTCCATGTTAATTGAGGGGTGAATTATTTTATGCAGCTAAACCATAATATGTGAAACTTTCATTGAAGCAGAGGCTGTTAATCATAACTGTGTCTGTAAACAAACCTTAGAGTGCATATGTTAAACTATTCTTATTGAAATTACTATAAAGTAATAGATCACTTTAACATAGAACCTGTGCTTTTTCACACAATGATTCTCACCTAGAGTGAGGTAACTGTCCCTTTGAATGTAACTCTGAGTAGCTATAATTTGCTAGCGGTTATCTTTGTTGGGTTCTTGATCTTGATCGTTCTTGGCCCCTAATGGTCTCTTGATTCTGGCTGCAGTCTGTAACTGCATACGCTGCAGTGGGCACACCCATGCATGGACTGGCTATTGGTTGATTAATGTAGGTCCTTAAGGTCCCTCTCCAACTCATTGTAGGTGACAGTCACTCCGAAGCCACCACTTGTTGCTGAGGCTGCGGCCATCTCCTTGGCCATCTTCCTCCTCACCAGGACCCTGGCGTCATCGAACATGAACTTCACAGACCACACATCCCTTTACGCCGTGCCACTGCTGTTACTGTGGCCGCTACCTCCTTCCATGCCTGGGCCCTAGGCCCGGCCCTGACTTCCCCCTAACTACCCCTTGAAAGAATAGCGGGCCACTTACAGATGGCACGCAGGAGTACCACCATCTCCTGGGGGAGTAATTTGGGGCCCTGTGCCTGCCCCTAGCCTCTTGCCCTCCTGACTGTGGGTAGGGATCATGTCCTCTCTCAACTGTCCCTAGGGCCTGTCCCTCATCCCTGCTACCACCACCCCTGTGATCAGGCTCCTCCCCTTTTGACCCTGAGGATGATGTGCATATCACCCACCTCCCCCTCTACACTTTTTCCCATCTTCTCCTCTCTCACGCTCTCACCCACCTCCTCCTGTCCTCCTCCACTAACCTCCTTCTCCACCTCCTCCTGAATCTCCTCCACCTCCTCCTTCTTCGCCTCCTCCACCTCCTCTTCAACCTCCTCCACTGCCTGCTCCTCCACCTTCTCCACCGCCTCCTCTCCACCTCCTCCTAACCTCCTCCACCACCTCCTCAACCCCCTCCGCTACTCCTCCACCGCCTCTCCAACATTCCTCTTGGCCATCCCCTCTCTCCTCCTCACCCCCTCCTCTCTTCTCTCTCCATTTCAATCCTAAAAATAAAATAAGGATAAAAGAAGAAAAGTATCTGTGTATATATTTGTGATGTAAAAGAAAATGTAAGTTTTAATTGCTGACTGTATAGGGTGGGGGATTAAATGTGGGGTGTGTGTATGTGTTGACCTGGCTCAAGGTGTATCTATGTGTGTTACTTAATCTATGTGTATTTGCATTAGGTGTAGTCAGTATATATGTGTAATCAAAATGTATGTGTAAAATAGTTCTGCTGATAATAGAAAAGAATAGTGCTCTCCAATATCACCTACTCTCTCTCTCTATGCAACATCGAACTCCTGGGCCTGTGTGATACTTCGAAAGGATCTACAACACAGTCAATGCATGGGCGTGTGAAACACAGCTTTATTATCTCCCCCTGTCAATACTTTTCCGGGAACCCGGTTTTCATTGGCTCTGAAGCCTATGTCGCACTCCGTAATTATGGGATTGGATTGGAACTGTGGACTGCATCTATTCCAGCCCACTGTCATCTTGCAGGCGCAGGAAAGGTTTACGGGCTTGAGGCTTTAGTCCTCTGGTTGCGGCCTTGTTTAATTTAATCGCCCTGTAACTACAGCGAATTTCAGACCCGCAGACATACGGGCTAGACGACGGCCACTGTGGGCTTGGAATTTAATAGGGACCTATGACTGGTAAAATTATACTAATCAGTACTTTAACTTTTAAAAAAAATAATTCTCAGCTAAACCATCTTTGCTTCTCTTGGGCCTGTCCAAAGATGGGTCCCGCGTCCTCACCTTCATCTGGGTATGTCTATCATAATCATACCCTCTTACAAATATATGATGACTAACCCGAGTTATACACTTATTACCACAATGTTAAAGGCTTTAACTCACCTTTTAAAAGACTAAAGGCTATCCTCTTCTATAAAACATATTTACCCTCAGTACTATTCATACAAGAAACACACTTTGCTAAAGACCAAACACCAAAATGTATTCATAAGACATACCCCACCTTCTACACATCTAGTCATGATTCTAGAAAACCATGGGTTAGTATCTTTATACATAGACATTTTCCATTTATGCCAGAGCAAAAACACACTAATCGAGAGGGTCATTATATCACCCAAACCTGGCATCTCCTGGAAGTAAAATTATCGCTTATATCTTTATATTCCCTCATTAATTCTCCTCACGAAACCCTTATATGCCTATTACAGAAGATAAAAACCTGGGACTTAGGTAAAATAATAATCGGAGGACACTTTCATTTAAGTTCAGACCCTAGTCTTGATTGTTCCTCACTTACCTCAGATACATGCAACCTAGGTAAAATAAAAGAAAATAAGCTCTGTAAGGGAAGAATTACACCTTGTAGATGCTTGGAGATCTTTCCATCCTCAAGAAAGATAGTATACCTTTTCTGTTATGTATATAAGACCTACTCTAGAATAGACGCTTTCTTAAAAGTTTTTTTAAATGCTTACTGAAGGTTTAGGCAATATGCAAACAATTAGAATTGAGCATATTATTAAAATATATATATATATATTCAACATGTTTTATTTTTATTCCATGTTATTATTATTATTATTATTATTATTATTATTATTATTATTATTATCGTTTATTTGTAACGCACCAACATATTCCGTAGCGCTATACATAAGTTAAGTTACAGGCAATGACAAGTTCAAGATTTACACATTGCAAAGAGTGGATGGCCCTGTCTTTGAGCTTGGAATCCGGTGTCCATAGCGCTTTCCCTAAAGCACCTTGCAGGATTGAAACTCGCAGACTTACAATCTAAAGGTTGAAGTGTGTATGTGGTACAGTAGGGAGAGAGTAGTGCTGAGCATGTAAGGGAGGAAGGTTATAGGCTTCTTTAAAGAGGTGCGTTTTTATTAATGTTATGAAGGAGTTAAGGCAGGAGGATAGTCTGGTTAAGCGAGGCAAGGAGTTCCAGAGAATAGGGGCAGCGCGAGAAAAGTCCTGGAGGCGGGAGTGAGAGGAGGTGACAAGAGTGGTAGAAAGAAGAAGGTCGTTAGCAGAACGAAGAGGGCGTGTTGGAGGTTATTTGGAGATGAGAGCAGAGATGTATGGGGGTGCGCTGTTGTTGAGGGCTTTATAAGTTAGGGTCAAGATTTTAAACTTTATTCTGGAGGCTAAGGGAAGCCAGTGAAGTGATTGACAAAGAGGAGCTGCCGACACTAAACGATGTGTACTGAAGATGAGTCTGGCCGAGGCATTTATTATGGATTGAAGTGGGGAGAGGCGATTGATCTGCAGGCCAGCAAGGAGCGAGTTGCAATAGTCAAGACGAGAAATGATGAGAGAGTGTATTAGAATCTTAGTAGTGTCTTGTGTAAGGTAATGGCGTATTTTGGATATGTTTTTTAGATGAAAAAGACAGGATTTGCTTAGAGACTGTATGTGTGGGATGAAAGAGAGGGCAGGGTCCAGTAGAACCCTGAGACAACGGGCTTGGGAGGTGGGAGTGATGATGGCACTGTTGACAGAGAGAGAGATGTGAGGAATTGAAGCTGTAATAGAAGGTGGAAAGATTAAGAGTTCAGTCTTAGACATGTTGAGTTTCAGATGGTGGGCGGACATCCAAGAGGATATACTAGAGAGGCAGTCGGAGACGTGTGCTAGAAGAGAGGGGGATAGATCTGGTGCTAAGAGGTAGATTTGGGTGTAATCTGCATAGAGATGGTACTGGAACCCAAAAGAATTTATTAGGGTGCTGAATGAGGATGTGTAGATGGAGAAGATGAGGGGACTTGGGCTGATCCTTGGGGTACGCCAATAGACAGGGGGTGAGGAGAAGAAGATGTTCCGGAGAAGGAGACGCTAAATGATCGTTCTGGGAGGTATGATGAGAACCACAAGAGAGCAGTGTCTTGAATGCCGCGGGAGGAGAGAATGTGGAGTAGAATTGAATGGTCAACTGTGTCAAAGGCGGCAGAGAGGTCCAGAAAAAACAAAATAGAAAAGTTGTCTTTAGACTTGGTGGTGAGCAGGTCATTGGTGACTTTTATGAGGGCTGTCTCAGTGGAGTGTTGGGGCTGAAAGCCGGATTGGAAAGTGTCCAGAAGAGAGTTAGAGGAGATGAAACTGATAAGGCGGTTATAGACGAGCCGCTCCAGCAGTTTGGAAGCCAGGGGAAGTAGAGAGATAAAGCGATAGTTAGATGCAACATCAGAATCGGATGAGGGTTTCTTGAGAGTGGGTGTAATTATGGCATGTTTTAGAGATGATGGAAACGTGCCAGTGTTTAGGGAAAGGTTGAAGATGTGTGTGAGAGCTGGGATTAGTGTAGTAGAGAGGGGAGGGATGAGCTGAGATGGAATAGGATCTGAAGGACAGGTGGTGAGGTGAGAGGATGATATTAGGATGGAGACGTCATCTTCTGTTGCAGGGGTAAAGTAGTTCAGAGTGGCTGTGGGAATGGAGGGGGTGGTAGATTTGGTGTTTTTGGTTAGTTGAGTTAGTTGAGAGAGTGAAGTGTGTGAGCCACGGTGAGAGGATAGATTGAATTTTATGTGTAAAATGGTTGGCAAAGTCTTCAGCCGTGAGACAGGAAGAGATGGGGGAGGTGGTGGGCAGAGGAGAGTATTGAAAGTGGGAAAAAGACGTTTTGGGTTAGAGGACAGAGTTGATATTAGTGATGTAAAGTACTGCTGTTTGGCCAGGTTGAGGGCAGAGGAGTAGGAACGTAGCATAAACTTGTAGTGAAGGAAATCTGCTGCAAAGCGTGATCTCCTCCATAGTTGTTCAGCAGTGCGGGAGCACTTCTGAATGTAACATGTGTGTGTAGTGTGCCATGGTTGTGGATAAGATTGAGGGCATCTGCGTGTATTTATGGGGGCAAGGGTGTCAAGGGTGGAAGAGAGAGTAGAGTTGTAGTGTGAGGTGGCTGTGTCAGGGCAGTTGAGGTTGGTGATAGTGCTGAGAAGAGGTTGGAGCACATGTGACTCTATTTGCAGCTCTGATCAAACTCTAGATGCTTTGTTTCTGATTCAGGCTTTTATGTAAATTATGGGGTGATGTTGGTGCACACTATTCCTCCAGGCTCTGTGAAAAGTAGCTTTGGGAACAACCATGAGCACACTCACATATTTTACTTAGAGGTACAGGCAGAGCTAGTGCAGATGCAAGGGGTGCAATGCACTGGGGACCAACTCTAGGGGGCCCAGTGCAGTCTATATTGTTTGTATATTATTTTTTTACATATTTCTGTAGTGTAGGTGCCCACGCTGCCCATAGCACCCTGGGAACCCCCCTTTTAGGAACCTCGGACAGCTCCCAGCATCCCATGTCACCTCCACCTCCCTCCCCCATCACGAGAGCTTCCTACTCTCCTGTGGGAGGAGGAACCAGGTACTGAGGGTGGCGCAGCTGCCAGGATCAAGTTGTGGGCCTCGCTGGTGAAAGGAATGGTGAGAGGTAGGGGAGACAGGAGACAGAAGGGTAGGAAGAGAATATAAGGAGGAGGAGGAAGAGGAAGAGGAAGAGGAAGAGGAAGAGGAAGAGAGAGAGAGAGAGAGAGAGAGAGAGAGAGAGAGAGAGAGAGAGAGAGAGAGAGAGAGAGAGAGAGAGAGAGAGAGAGAGAGGAGAGAGAGAGAGAGAGAGAGAGAGAGAGAGAGAGAGAGAGAGAGAGAGAGAGAGAGAGAGAGAGAGAGAGAGAGAGAGAGTAGAGGAGAGCAAGAGAGAAAGGTGACTAAGAAGAGAGTGACTGGAGGGCAGTAGGAGAGGAGTGTGAAAGGAGAGATATATTATTTATATATTCCTTCAGGGAGACCTAGAACCCTCCTATTTACAATGCTTTTAAAAATACTTTGTCTATGAAGCATGCTCAGTGGTTGACACTATCTTGTGAAAATCAGTGTTTACCCCAAACTTCCAATGACAACCATTGTAATATATTAAAATGTAAAAAAAAATCATATTCACATGATTGTGAGGAGCTCTCACTCGTTGCCCCAGAGACATATAACAATATGACGTTATGCATGCACATCACAAGTAAACATATGTCCTATTCAAGTGGAAAGTAAAGTATATCACAAAAGTGAGGACATGTCTAAGATGTGAATTACTGTATCTCCTGAAAAAGTAAAGAAATCATAATTATTCCTGTTTTTCACTCTACATTTTATGCAGATCATTTAACTACATTTCTGGTGAGGATTCAAGATTCACCATCCAATATCTCTCCATTTAGACACTTGGCTTAATTTCAACTATGGTTTATAGTAAATATATTTTTGGCATATAAAGAAAAACTAGCTAAACAATGGAAATCACTGTGTGTACCAAACTGGGTAGAGTTATTGCATTTTGTTAATGCCTTATGTAACAAAGAAAAAGGATTCTGTAAATACCTTAACTATAATAAGACTTTTGTAAAGGTTTGGAAGCAATGGTATGAATATATTCGTTTTTAAACAGTCACCTTTATTTGCTTTAGATACTAATTTGCATTTATTGCCTCTTTCCGTGGTATGTTAGATTTAATATCTGTGTCAGAATATTTATGATTGATATATAGTATTGGCTTTTCTATACAATTTAAATGTTAAAAATAATTAAGAAACATAAATAATTCACCAACTAAGATGTATAATATTGTGACTATTGTGCCCATTCCAACAACCACAAGAACAAAAGAACACTTGCAACACTACCTGTTAACCCTTACAGAAACCGTAGCAAAAAAAAATATGAGGTGAAAAAAATTACGAGATAAGCGGCGGAACAAAAACAGTAAAAAAAACACTAAATACACACTAAAAAATAAAATAAAGGTCACTTACAGCATGGGGAACCAGGCAGGACGTCTGGAAGTGAGTTGGGACTGCAATTTAGATCGATTTAGCCAAATTACAAAGATCGAAAATCGGTTAAGCGAGAAAAAAATGGCAGCCGAAAAAAATGAAAACGAGGCTATACTACTACGAACTGCGTAAAACACAGCCACAGACGTATGTGTTTAAAAAAACAACGAGATAAAGGATGCGGATTAACCGCGCAATGAGTAAAAAGACAGTAGCGAGTACATTTTACGAAACACAATTACAGATTTACGCATTAACACAGATTTAACGACTTTGTCTCGCGCAACATCGGATTTCCCACCTAAACCAACGCATTTGATGTGAAATATAAGTTGCAAGTTACAAAAATAAAAATGTAAAAAAAAATAATTGTATTTATTTTAAGAAAAAAAAAGGGACAAATGTAGCGTCATGTTGTGTGGCAAACAAATTTCACTACATTTAATTTTTATTGACCGTCATTTGACCGTTTTACCATATTTACTGTTAAACCGTAGTACTTTAGCGGGCTCATTGCCCGACGAGCTTCGCGCAGCGAGGCGAGCGAGTACTTTGGCAATGAGCGCCGCAGAAAAAATGCTGGACCAACAAAACGAAAACCAGGCGATAGCACTATAACCACGGAAAACACGTACTGATAATCCGCTAAAACGCATACCACACATTATCCGCCATTTTAGGATAATGTGGAAGTACACAGCTACGTTAACGGTTTCGGATCGCGCACGCACACTATTACACTGCACACGTTCATCACGCTTACACACCACCTCCACACCACTAATGCTGCTGCAACATCAACACAGATTGCCAGCTCTTCAACACAATGCATACAAATACGTATATTCATTTATTAATTTGAATTCTATATTTCAGTAGTACACAGAAAACAACATTAGCTACCTTACAATTCCATATGTATATTAATAACTAAACAACTTTTAAAACATACACATCTGATTGCCGTCATTTTTTGACGGGCAATACGCTAGTTATCTATATAATAATCAAAAAAGTGCCAGGTGCATATTGCAATGTGTAAATATAAATGTTCATAATGTCATTAGGTTCAAAACTACAAGTGCATTGTAATAAATAAATACAAAATGTACACATAAATCCTAATCTGAGACCCTACAAAAGACTGTTTTGGTGGTACTGGGAGCCCACCACCTGCTCCTTGAGCCCTATTATAAAGGATGGCTGCTACTCTATCTATCCTCTCAGGTCTACTTATATCTCTGCTATGGCATGGTGGAACTGGGGATCCACCAATTACCCCTTAAAAGTCAATCATATATTCTACACTCACATCCTAAGGCTATGAATGACATCTGTGTCCTTCCGGTAGTAATGTGATAGTGAAATTGCGAATAAAGTTATACAATGTCAAAATAGTATGCAATAAAGTTGGATAAGTGCAACAAGGTTGTAAAATGTCAAAGCTACATACTATAATGTTGAATAGATACAATACATAACTTCATGATATCACCACAGTCTCATTCGTCATTTTACGTCATCAGGAAGGGACAGTCTCAGCTATCCAGGACCTGATGCGCACCTTTCGCGTTTAGCTTCTTCTCGAGGCCATATTCCATCACAAAGTGATTGTAATGAGTGCACAAAGACTCCACTTTAATCACCTAATGTACAGTATGCTGATTCAAAAAGTATTAAAAAAAATAGATAAATAAAGATGATTAAAAAAGGGAAATAAAATTATCTATGTGCTATGCGGTCGTGAGCATTTGCCATCCTTTGTAATAGTGTATTTTGTACCTCGTACGTTCCTGGGTGAAAGTGGTACGCGGTTGGCGGTGTGTAGCCTCGTTTTCATTTTGTTTGGCCGACATTTTTTCTCTTGCTTAGCCAATTTTCAAGTGTTGAAACTCGCCAAAATCGACTTAAATTAGCGTTCCACCTCACTCCCAGACGTCCTGGCTGTTCCCTCCTGCTGTGTGTGATGTTTTTGTTTTATTTTTGTGTGTTTGTGTTTTTTGCTTTGCGGGGTTCGTCCGCTAACTTCATATTTTTTTTTCTAAGTCTCGCGTCACGTATTTTTTTGCGTTGTTTGTCGATGTGCTACGTGGTTTGCGAGCATTTACCGTCCTTTGTAATAGTGTATTTTGTACCTCGTACGTTCCTGGGTGAAAGTGGTACACGGTTGCCGGTGTTTTGTGTAGTCCAGGGTCGTGTAGCCTCGTTTTCATCTTGTTTGGCCGCCATTTTTTGGGGGGTTTCATGCAATTTCTGCCACAACATGAAATGTCCTTGTAAATTAATGAACATGGCAGTTGTGGCTGCCACATTTCCATAATGCAAGTTTAAGCTTCCTCTCTCCTCTTTCATTCAGTCTCCTTTTACTTCAGGACTAGATAGCTGCAAACTAAAACGTAAGACTCCACAGCAGCATAATTACATATTAAATTCATATATTAAAGACTGCATTATATTTTTATATTCCAAAACATTTTATTATTTTGAAGTGTAGTTAATCAAAAGTGGCTATTTTAAATGTATGACCACAGTGTTACTTTAAAGTAATATACACTTTTCAAATCTCTTTTGTTGTCAAAGTAATGTTACAACATCATAAACGCTGCTTTATAAAATACTAGCGACTTGCCCGTCAAAAATGACGGCAATAAAAACTGAAGCCTGGCAATGCTGTTTGCCACACAATGTAAGCCTCTCCCCCTCTACTTTACTGGCCTTGTGATGAGCGCCTTTGGTGCTCATCACAGGCCTTGCAATGAGCCCCTTTGGAGCTCATTGCGAGTCTCTCCCTCTGTCTACTTCCTCCCTCGTGTCTTATTTCCCCCCTCCTCTCCCTCCCTTGTGTCTCCTTCCACCTCGTCTACCTCCTTTGTATCTCCTGCCCCCCTGTGTTTTTACCTCCCTCTCCCTCCCGTGTCTCTTAACCCCTCCCCTGTGTCTCTTTCCCCCTTCTCCCTCCTATGCATCTCTCCCCCCCCGTGTCTCCCCCAACCCTCCCCTGTGTCTCCCCCAACCCTCCCCTGTGTCTGTTCCCCCCTGGCCTGTGTCTCTTTCCCCCTCAGCCCTGTGTCTGTTACGGCCTTCCTCGTGTCTCCATTTCCCTCCCTTGTGTATCTTCCACCCTGCACTCTCTCCCCTGTGTCTCTTCCCCCTCCTCTCACTCCCCTGTGTCTCTTCCCCCTCCTCTTTCTGTGCCTCTTCCTCCCTGTCTCTTCCCCTTCACCCTCTGTGTCTCTCCCCACTCTGTGTCTTCCACCCTCTCCCTCTGTGCCTCTTCCCCCGCCTCTCTCTGTGTGTCTCGCCACTGTGTCTCTTCACCCCTTCCTCTGTCCCCCCCCCCTCTGTGCCTCTTTCCCCCTCTCTCTGTACCTCTTCCCCCCCTTCCCTCTGTGTCTCTTCCTCCCTCACCCTCTGTATCTCTCCCCCCTGTGTCTCTTCCCCCTCTCCCTCTGTGCCTCTTCCCCCCTCTCCCTCTGTGCCTGTTCCCCCCTGGCCTGTGTCTCTTTCCCCCTTCCCCCTGTGTCTGTTCCCCTCTCCCCCCCCATTTCCCTCCCATGTGTATCTTCTCCATGTTCTCCCTCCCGTGTGTCTTTTCCCCCTCCTCTACCTCCCCTGTGTCTCTTTCCCACCTATCCCTCTGTGTCTCTCCCCCCTCCCTCTGTGTCTCTTCCCCACTCTCCCTCTGTGCCTCTTCCCCACTCTCCCTCTGTGCCGTGCCTCTCCCCCCCCCTCTTCCCCACTCTCCCTCTGTGACTCTCCCCACCCTCTTCCCCACTCTCCCCCCCCCTCTTCCCCACTCTCCCTCTGTGACTCCCCCCCCATCTTCACCACTCTCCCTCTGTGACTCTCCCCCCCCTCTTCCCCACTCTCCCTCCCCTCTTCCCCACTCTCCCTCTGTGCCTCTACCCCCCCCCCCCCCTCTTCCCCACTCTTTTACCTGCTCTCGGGCCGCGCTGCGCGCAAGCGTGGCTTGCGCCGCGCTCTGCGCATGCGCGGCTCGCGCCGCGCTCTGCGCAAGCGCGGGTCGGACGCAGAGCGCGGCTTGCGCCGCGCTCTGCGCATGCGCGGCTCGCGACGCGCTCTGCGCATGCGCGGCTCGCGACGCGCTCTGCGCAATGCGCAGCACTTTATAATTGTCTAACTGCGATTCGTCTGAAGCGTGACGACGAATCGCAGTTAGACAATTATAATATGTGATAGCTATTTTAAATAGAACTTAATTTCACTACTTTAATAGGTATAATTAATATGATACAAATGAATGCTAGTATGAACATAAACTAATCTAGAATTCATTACAGCAGTTTATGATATACTGTAAGTAGAGCTATATACAGTATAAATTAAATCTTGTAAGCAAAATCCTTCCTCTGTATTTATTTATCCTGAGTTGCTCATTTCCTTGTCAAGACCCACAGATCTATATATAGATTCAATTGTTTATATATTCATTAATGCTAACAAGGAACTATTTTGCAATTCTAAACCTGTTAGAGATTCAAATTAATATCTCTAAAAAAATCAAATTGATATTTGAGTGACCAAGCACAGAAGTGAAAATGTAACAAATCCTAAAAACTGGCCACTATAGAACATCTTATTAAATAAGTGTAGTAAACAAACCTTTATGATGATATATTTTACAACTTTTACAATTAATTTTAACATCATAATTAGATTAGATAAAAATCACTTTTTTCTTTTTCATCATACTGAAAATCTGTATATAATTCTGTTCATTAATATGTAGTATGTGAAAAACATTAAATGCATTTATTTATATGTTATTATGTGTTATATAATAAGAAGACTAAAGCCTGAATGTAAGTGTTTTTCATTTAGAATATTTATTAAGAAGAAACTGAGTACTGGAAGGATTGTAACAAAAGAAGAAAAAAAGTGTATTTTTTGCTTCAGATTTCTACCACAGACTTCAAAATATCTTCAAAAAATGATGATCCAATTATGGTCTGAACTGACAACATATTAGAGAGAAAAAATAAAAAAATAACCATGCTGGTTCATTTTTATAGGACGGTTTTATGTCTTCTTGAAGGTATTCTAAACAACTCCATAATATCCACAATAATGAGCAGATGATGTTAATGACAATTTATACATTAGAATATGAATAAAAAACCAGTCTAAATTAATTTATATGAATTGCATTAAAATAAAATACTTTTAGAATCTTGCCATACTCAGTCTCTCCTGGATTCTTGAGTGATGTCCCCAATGTAGTAAGTATGAGACTTGAGGATATTATTTAAAAAATGACACTTGCTTACTTTTAAAAAGTTTTATTTTTATTCTGTGTGACTCCATTTACCACTTTGAACAAACGCTAGATGTCCTTTTTTGCTGCTTAGTCACTTTAGGAGGCTTCTATGCAGTGATGGAGCTAGTGAATGTAAGGCTCCAGTGCAAAAATACATTTTGGTGCCCCTCTGATGCCAACATAATATATATGTATATATATATATTTATATATATATATATATATATATATATATATATATATATATATGAACCATCCTAAAGGCCCACTGTAGTCCAACACATTTTATAATACATTTAAAAGAATATGTGTTATACATGATCAAATTTGGATTTACATGTAAAACAAATTATGTTAAATGTACATATAATTAAAACATTTTAAACATTAAAAAAAGTTTATCTTTTCATGAAAAAACATTTACTTAACTTGTTTAAACTATCAGGAAATACCACAGGAAATACCTCTGTGTGACAGTATCCACGACTCTAGATATCATTGGCAGACATCTGGATCATTGGCTGACAGAATCCCCCAATAGTTATTCTGCTCCATGAGCTTCATTTAAAAAAAAGAAATGCAGTTTTCAACATTATCAAATGCCTTCTTTCAGCAGCAACACAGAAAAAGTGCCTTCAATTACCCTTTATTTAATGAAATTACAAATAAAGCATCATTGCCAATTTATATTACGGTTTGTCAGTAAGGGAACCTGGGTCTAACTAAAGACATCCAAATGGGTTCCATCTGATTTATGTTTCCTTATTACATTAAATTCAACCCAACTTGAAGATCAAAACACTTCAGGAAAATATAATTGGTCTGCTTCATAAAGTAAACTTATTTTCTGTGCCTCTTTGCAAATAATTTTTAATTGTATTATTCTACAAAGAAGATTATGCACTTTCATATAATGTACACAAAGACATTTGGAGCTTTCATGAAATATAAAACATAATTTATTATCCCCTTGATACATAGTAAATATACAGTATACATGTATTTAACTTCTATTTATTCATCAATTGCAACTACACAACAAACATAGAGAATTGGCACACAGTTTATTCATGAGATAATATAATGTTAGATTATTGCTTGGTATATGCTATTATGCTATTATTATTATTATTATTATTATTATTAATATTATTATTACTCTATATTTATTAATTTAAAATAACGGTGTGCATGAATATTTTGTTTGAGGAAAAGGATCAAAATAATGGTTGTCAGGTACACTGTAATGTAATGTTAAGCTTTCTAATAAAACAAGCGTATTAAACCAGAATAATTTGTTGCAGTTTCTTTTGTGTTAGGTTATACACTTCTTCCATATTATCACCTTTTCATATTTTAGGAATGATAATCTATGTTGATACGATAGTTCATTCTACATTAATGTTTTAGATGAGACAATGTTCGGAAGCAATTTAAATGACATTCATTTAAATGTCAGCTCTCATGCTTATGATTTTTCTGTAATTGGTTATTTAATTAAAATAATTCACAAAGTCATTAATTTAGACTACAACTTGCTATGCACTGACATGTTTTAATTATATGGTATTAACAAAATTGATATCCTATAAAAAAAGCATTGTGAAATGTTTAAATATTGTGAGTTTCATAGATCATCCTGCTCGTGTACAAGAAAACTTGTTCATAATCAATGTTTTCTCAATACGCATGTCAAAGTACAAAGCTTTGCATGCAATCAGGGAGCTTCATATCTCCATTGTATACATTTCAAAGTGTGGTAAATTAAACATATAACGTTTTCTACGTTGCAAGAATTAAAATAGACATTACATTACTTTGACCTTTTCAGTATTCTATATTCCAGTCCACTGCCATAGTGTATTACAATGTCATCATATTGTGTTAATCACTGAAATAGATTCAGTTCTACATTTTTTTGTAAGTTTATATTTTATGCTCCTTGTAATATCATTCTGACATTGTGTAGAAATGTTTATGTCTTTTAATACATGCACATTTTCTTTACTTTATATTGAATTACGATAAATATGCTAAGCTTTTTCAATTTTCTCTCATTCTATGCAGCAAAGGTTAAATAGATATTTATGTGAGTCAGTGATGGACAACTAGTTACACTAAGGCAGTGATGGAGAACTAGTTACAAATTAAATTTTACAAGATGGTATGACTCAAACATAGAAAAACAGTGTATTTTGAGAAGGTGGTAAACATGACTATATAAACAAAGGAAGGTGTCTTGGGGTAGAAAATAATGGATGTGTGCTAGCTGGTATTATACATTATAATAGGGTAATAACTGCATAAGGCAAAATTCCAAACAAAATAATATCAATAATGAACTAAGAATACTCTACAGTTACAGTGAGGGTGGAAAAGTATTTGATCCCCTGCTGATTTTGAATGTTTCTCCACTGACAACAACATGATCAGTCTATAATTATAATGGTAGGTATTTTAACAGTGAATGACTGAACTTTAAAATACGGGGAAAGCAATGAAAGACATTAGAATTAATTGTCTCAAATCTGCAATCAGATTCCAGCAATGGGTTAATACATACAATGGAACTCGCATGGACTAGAATAGTAGATTTATTGTTTTTTTAATATTGCAACATTTGTGGATTGTGAGTCTGATAGCAAATCAGACTTCTAAACACTAATTGATTGTGGTGTAAACGCCATGTTTTACTGATGTCATGATGGCTGTGTCTAAATTGTAATTTAAGGGCTTGCTTAATTGATCATGCCCTGAAATGCTACATATGGAAGCATGGTTTACAGTTTTGGATTTTGGCCATGTACTTGTGGGTTTTTTGTATTCAATCGCTGTAACTGTTTGAATTTAATGAGGCCCAATGTATAGTTAGTTCAAAGAGGGGAGAGAGCGGACTTGACCAGTGAGAGAAGAGGTCATGGAATGGAAGAGAAAATAACTCACGCAAGGAAGGAATAAGGGAGAGAAGGAAATGCACAGAAAATCATTGCTTGTAAGCTTTATAGCATTTATTATAGACTTTGCTAGTCCTCTAAAGACCAGCAAATGCATCAATCAGTTTCATTGTTTATACCAGTTCTCATCAGTTTTGGTCTGGGGGCAGCTGGTCTCCTGCTAATGCTCATGGAGAGTGGCTGGTCACCATATAGTGCTCACTGAGACCTACTGTGAGATCCAGACCATATTTAACAGGGTGAAATTTCTTGTGACTTGCTAAATTTTCCTTATACATTCCTGCATAATCTATCTATAACTGTGACTAATGATGAGGATATGTATAAAGCGTTATGCTATTCCCATCCCTGATGACCAGAAGATAAGGTCTCAAGGACTAGCACCATTCCTTGGACTGGCTATTGAGAACAACTGGTGTATACATCCCATTCACTGCATAGAATTTGTTATAATAAACTAAATAGATTCTGGAAATGAAATAGCCCCAAAATGGCAATCATCATGCAGCTCTAGCTTGTATCTGTTAATCAAGTACTGATACCTTCAAATGTTTGGAGCATTATGCAATTTTCATATTAATTAGCTACTGTGGCATCAATTGTCTGTGTACAGTATATCTGATTAGCATATTAGCATAGGTTGTCTATTAATAAATCACCAATCTGAAATCATATAATTTATACACAAAAAAAATCTTACTTAGAAAACCCCCACACAACATTAGTCTTTTATTAAAGGACCACTATAGTCGTCTCTACATGTCCATCTTGCCTCTTTATACGTGTCACTTCCTCAGGAGAGATAGAAGGAATGCTTTTTTGAGCACACTGACACATTTTTATTTTTAACTTTTTATTTTTACCATTAAGAATTATTATTTGAAAATATGTTATTTATTTAACAACCTTTAAAGGGTTGATATATATGGAACTGATAACTTTAAAAAAGAAAAATACTTTATATCATTATATTAGATGAGACACAGGAGCTGTTAATACTAGTGCCTGCAGCTCCCTTTTTGCTGCACTGCTTTGACAGCAAAATGTAGGGAAAAGAACATCCTACTTTACAGTTAGCAAAAGACGATCTACAATCTATCTACCAAAAATTTACAAACTGAAAATTTGCTTATGAACCATTGTAATAGCTTTATAACTGCTTATTATTTATTTATTATATAGAAAAATGTATATGTCAGCAAGATATATGGTGCCATGGAAAATATATCTATCTATGAATAGTCACTTTAAATTAAACAAGAAAGGATAAAATAAGAAATATGTCAAAAAGGGAAAACATTATCATATTCCTTCTTCCTAGCATCCATTTGTTCAAAAGAAAACTATAAACAGAAAGTGTTATCTGCATAATATTATGTATCTTTATAATCAAAGCAATTATTCCAATAAAAAAACAATGCATTAGATTACTGTATTTTCAGACTTTATAATAATACATAATTCTCCAATGTAAAAATTGTATATTGTACATGAATTGTGTTATACAAACTTTTTTATCCTTATAATTTACTTATTCCTAAATGTAATTTAATCCAATGGTTCCAAATTCAGGTATAAATTTGTTTAAATAGAGGTAAATCATTACTTGTTGACTATTTTTAACTCTGTTGCCTCTTCCAGACAGAGTTAGGTTCACATATAGTTACATATTATTATTATCATAATTTATTTATAATGCGCCAACATATTCCTCTTTACATATATTAGGTTCAGACAAAGATAAATATAGATTAACATTTAACAAATGAAGGAGGGCCCTGTCTTTGAGCTAGGAATCCAATGTCCATGGTGAGATCCCAAAGTAATTAGGACAGAAACTCGCAGACTTACAATCTAAGATATAGTGAGTGGTAAAAGAGGGAGAGAGAGGTGATAAGTGTGTTAGGGTGGAAGGTGATACGCTTCTTTAAAGAGATGCGTGTTTAGTGAGGTTTTCAATATTTTGAGGCAAGAGGATAAGCTGGTGGAGCAAGGCAAGGAGTTCCAGAGAATAGGGTCAGAACGAGAAAAGTCCTGGAGGTCGGAGTGAGAGGAGGTAACAAGAGTTGTAGAAAGAAGAAGGTCCTTAGCAGAACGAAGAGGGCGGGTGGGGGAGTATTTGGAGATGAGAGCAGAGATGTAAGGGGAAGCATTATTGTTGAGGGCTTTGTAAGTTAGGGTCATGATTTTACATTTTATTCTTGAGTCTACGAGAAGCCAGTGGAGTGATTGACAGAGAGGTGATGCCGACACTGAGCGTTGTGTACGGAAGATGAGTCTAGCAGAGGCATTCATAATGGATTGAAGTGGAGACAGTCAGGTGGTGGGTAGGCCAAAAAGAAGTGAGTTGCAGTAGTCTAGTCGAGAGATGATGAGAGAGTGTATAAGGATTTTAGTTGTGTCTTGTGTAAGATAGTGACGAATTCTGGAGATGTTTTTTAGATGGAGAAGACAAGATTTAGTTAGTGATTGTATGTGAGGGATGAAAGACAGAGTGGGGTCGAGTAGAACTCCAAGACAACGGGCTTGGGAGGTGGGGGTGATGATGTCTTTGTTGACAGTGAGAGAGATGTGAGGAATTGACGCTGTGGGAGAGGGAGGGAAGATTAGGAGTTCAGTGTTAGACATGTTGAGTTTGAGATGGTGGGTGGACATCCAAGAGGATATACTAGAGAGGCAGTTGGAGACGTGTGTTAGAAGAGAGGGGATAGATCTGGTGCAGAGAGGTAGATTTAGGTGTCATCTGCATAGAGATGATAATGAAGCCCAAAACAGTTTATGAGGGTACCAAGTGAGACAGTGTAGATGGAGAAGAGGAGGGGGCCAAGGACAGATCCTTGGGGTTCACCAACAGACAGGGGGTAAGGAGAAGAAGAGGTGTCAGAGAAGGAGATACTGAATGATCGATTTTGTAGGTATGATGAGAACCACAAGAGAGCAGTGTCTCGAATACCGAGGGAGAAGAGGATATGGAGTAGAAGTGGATGGTCTACAGTGTCAAAGGCAGCAGACATATCTAGAAGAAGTATTGAGAAGTGACCTTTTGACATAGTGATTAAGGTTGAAAAAAGACTTTTAGCCCATCAAGTTTAACCTTTTTAAATCTCCTCTGTTCTGCAATATGCAGATTAGTTGTTAAATGAAAGGGACACTTTAGTGGTAAATCATGCCATGGTCATTTAAAAGCATAAAATGCATCTAATAGCATCTGCAATCACATATATAGTTGTCAGTGTATGTAACGTTTGCAATGTTGGTCATGCTTTTTTGTCCCTGGCATAGAAAGGGATGCCTGCGAGCCTTGCAAAGTGAGGTGAGCAGTTGAGTACGAACCTTGCAAAACAAGGCGAGCTGTTGACGCATGCATGACTAAGGCTGTAAAGAGTGTCCAAGGCGCTCATTGCACTGCGAGCCTCGCGAAGCGAGGCCCGCCGTTGATGAACGTTGAAAGTGCTCATTGCGAGCCACGGGATGAGCGCCAAAGGGGCTCAGCGCGGTTCTCACAATGAGCGCTGAAGGTGCTCAGAGGAGCAAAAGCCTTGCATTGTGTGACAAACAGCATTGCCTGGCTTAGAAATTTAATTCCTGTAATTTTTGACAGGCAAGTTCCTAGTTTCTTACTACTTCTATGTGGCTGCCATGTTGGTTTATCTAGCTCCTCCAATTTATTCAGTGTGCAACACTGTGGGAGGTGGGTGGGCAGTAAACTTTGAATCTCCTGTAATTCTCCATACTATGGAGTGGAGGAAAGAGCAGTGGAGGAGAGAGGATTGGAGGAGAGAGGAGTGAATGAAAGGAGAGTGGAGAAGAAATTAGTGGAGTAGAGGGGAGTGGAGGAGAGTGAAGTTGAAGAGAGGAGAGTGGAGGAGAAAGGAGTAGAGAAGAGGGGAGTGGAGTAGAGGAGAGGGGAGTGAAGGTGAAGTAGAGGGTGGACAGAGTCACCGATAGTGATATGCAATCCCAGCACTGGGTTAGCAGGGCGGGGAGGCATGGTTGTGTGGAGGAGGGAAAGGCCACATGGTCAGACGAGTAGTGAGCACAGGATCCTCATTCACAGTCAGGAGGGCAAGAGGCTGGAGGCAGACACAAGGACCCTAACTACAGGCGCAAGGTATGGTGGTCCTTCTCTGTGCCATCCGTGACCGCCCACTATCCTTGCGGGGGAGGGAAGTTAGGTCCGGCCCAGTCCTGGAAGGAGGTAACAACCGCAGTCACAGTAGTGGGCTTGGCAAAAAGGGATGTGAGGTCTATGAAGTATTGATGGTAGCCCAACAGAATCCAGCCTCCATGCCAGGTGAATATCAGATACACCAACATGCCACCACACATACAACTGAAACACATAGAAAACAAACAACACATGTAAATGATGACACTGACATGTCAGCACCCTGGGTTTAACAAAGGATAGATGGATCATTCATGCATCATTAAATCCATGAAGCTGACAAAACACTATCATTAATGGGCACAACACGAGTAATCAACCAATAGAGGTCCAGGTATGGATGTGCCTACTAAAGCGTATGCAAATACAGCCCGCAGCCGGAATCAAAATTACGTTATGAGCCAATAACAATCAAGCTTATAATCTAAAGAATTGATAACATCTAGCAAATGATAGCTACGCATAGTAGAAATTAAGTGAAACATCTGGGTTCAAGACAAGAAGATGTCAGACAGTTATGAAAAAACAGAAACCAATGTATCATTCAACATAATACACACATATACCATTCTTCTCTTTTGTACAGCTGGCAGTAGGACTGGGAGCCAGAGGTGGGGGGTGTTGGCTCCATGGGACCCATCGCAGGAGGAGGATGCAAGGAGAGGATCCGAGGGCCCGTGATATGAGGAGGACCAATTCCTCTGTGCAGTGGGGTCACCTGTTGGACCTTCAGCCACACCCATGACATTGGACCCCACGTTCCCCCTTCTCCAACAACTCGGTGCACCACCCAGGCCCTCCTACTGGACTGGACAACAGGCATTTCCACCACCACCTCCTCCATCCACACCACCACCACCAGGCCCACAACCACCCCCAGGCCCACACCACACCAGGAACACAATCACCACAAGTTATACAGGCTCCAGCTGGGTCCCAGCCCCTCACCACTGGGCCACCACCACCACTTCCTCACCCAGCCATGCCCACACGGAGCGGACCACCATCCCAAGTTCCACCATTAGTGGCCGGCGGGGGGAGATGCTGGTCTTGATGCATCAGCTGGTGGAGAGTAATCAGGGATCCAGATCAGAATCTCTTACAACCAGGCCTTCATGGACAGCAGCTTCTGGAGGATCTATAGGGAGGTGAGGAGGCATCACTGCATGGTGGAGTCGTACATGGCCAGGCTGCTACATTCCTTGGATAAACAGAGCGCGCTCATTCAACTGAACATTGATGCCACCTAGAGCGCTCTGGTTCCCTCCACCTTAGAGGCCTCCCGTGCACACACACAGCCTGGCCACTCCTCACCTCCCTCAATGCCTCTGCCACCTCTGGTGCCACTGCCTCCTGGGGGATGCCTCCCTCTGCAACCCCCCTCAAGTAGGGCGAAGGCATGTGGCCACGTGGAGTTAGGGTCCTGTGGCAAAGCAAAGGAGGATGTAGGGGCTGCACATATTTTTGGACCTTCTCAACAGCACTTCTTAGTGGCCATCTATTGGTCCAAATGTTAACATAATCTAGCCTCGCTACAGAGTAAAGGATTATGGCATATTTGATGGTGATATTTTGTAAGCAGATGACTACCTCCCATCACTTGATCCATGATCCTTTTCTCTGTGGACATGTAGGGTTATGTTTAACATTTCACCAATTGATGGTCACTGAGGAATGCCATTGAGAAGAGATGCTGTAGTCCCTATATCCTTTAAGGCCTTATTCTTTATTAATTTAATTTTTTTATTTTAGGCACAATTCAGGTCCATGAAGGCATCTTCTTCATCTGCAAGCATTGTTAAATATATTATATATATATATGAATATATTCCACCAATGACATCCCCTCCCAAAAATTTTAGCTTGCACAATATTAATTAAATCATATATCCATATTTAAAAGGCATGATTGTTGTTAGCATAAATTTAGACCAATACAGCTCTGCCGGCAGACTTGCCCAGTCTCACAATGGCATGTTAATCAAAGCCAGAATTAATACATACACTAGTGAAGCATGTCATGCCCTCCTCAATATCAATAAAACAACAGATATTTGTGTCTGATGTTTGTAACACTGATTATGGCTGGTGACCTCTGTGTCCTCTCCGTATTAATGGGTAGGTTTTCCCAACTTAGGATATTATGAGAATCCTTTACAATGTGATAATACATGTATACCAGATAAATGTGATATTAATGTTGCTAACAAATATCAGATGGAGATGGGGATAGTACTCTTGGACCACTGACTGTGGTCACAGCTAAGCATTCATTTTGAGATGACAAATCATTATTAATGATCATGGCTAATTATTTATCATGACAACTACCTAATAAATAGTAATGCTTGCAGATGAAGTGCAGGTAAGTTGGTATATTGTTACAGTTACAGTATTTTTTTAGTTTGTTATCCTCCTCTGCTTTTTTTTAGGTTTGGACCACTTTTTTCAGATTTTGTTTTGGCAAAACATTATATGTGTGTAACTGGATTGGATTATATAGTCCAGTAGATGAAGACCAGATGTAAGTGCTATGTGCATTACTGATTACTTCTATTACATGGAGTGATGTATGATGAGATTTGTATTCATCAGATTCTAGTCCCAATGGTGTTGTGGCCACATGTGACCCTAGTAGATGCTTTGCATCATAATTATTATACAGTATTACATTTAACCCTTTAGGTGTCCCCTTTTCTCAAAAGTTCCTCCTACCCTTCCGGGATCCACCAACACCACCTCCTTGATATTAATGCACAATCATATACATTTCTGGGTGGGCTCTGTGTTATTCTGTTTGTAATTCTGTGTATTTTTAATGGTTAAGGTTTTGGGACATCAACATACATTGCATTTCTGTTAATATATTTCTAGTTGGATGATCTTCTTGTATACCCATCCCTTCATGCATTTGAGTACTGAAATCATATGTTTGCATGTCACTAATCTTTAGTTAATTGGGATGTGGTGTTATTAAAAGTGATGTTTATATCATGATTTATGACATCATTACACATACTGGTGCACCTAACGCCTAAAATCTGCATGAAGTGTGCCATCCGTCTAAAATAATTAACCCTATTTAATATCTAATACATTATTATGTGAACATCCCAGCCCATTACAGTGACACAGGTGTGGTTTCCAAGTGATCACATGTATTAATCATCACCATTTTAAGTTTTATTCTCACCATTTGGGATATCATGCTTGAAGAAAATTCTTGGTGAGGTTTGTGAGTTAATACACATGAGAAGTATGAATTGTAGTATTGTTGAGTATCAACATTCTCCTGTAGGGTTGATAAACAAATGACAGGAAATATTATTAATTCATTAATAAAAGAACACTTGATATGATTTCATGAACTTATTATTGGTATACATCTTGCAACATGCCTAACAGCAATGGCGTAGAACTTTACAGGATAAGTGTAGCCAAGATTGGCTGTGATGGTCGTGAGTTTGCTGTGTTTCCATGTACCGCTCCACAGCTTCCATGTGTGTTTGTGGGACTTTCTGATGGGTTTGACAACATTAATGTGGTATATGTTCCCTGGTACTTGATATATGTCATGTGGCAGTGTAGTTTTGCCCCAAGTTAATTTTCCAATATGGATATGATAACTGACATATGTAAATGAATATATCTATATTTTTAATGTCTTCATTTCAGACTATGTGAGTGTTACTGATCAATTGTAAGGCAGCTCCATGTTTTTTTCTTGCAATGTAGTAATGTATTGTGTTTTTAATTGCTTAATGAATCTTGCAGCAACACTTTTACTATTACCATATGCACAAGCATTCCAAAATATAAAAAAAAAAAATTCTGGCTTTTTTGTTCCTTGGAGATTGTTGTTCTATTAATTAGAATGTATTCATATACTCATATTGCTTTTAAACTAGTGTTTTGTGTGTTTAATAGCTGTTACAGCTTTAATTGGTATAAGGAAAAGCCTTTGCGAGTCCTATTTGGAACCCGTAATATTTTTTACGCAATCGCGGGTTTCATGAACGTTTGAAATTGAATATTGATTTTACGTCTTCAGCACTGTTAACATTTGCGGCCATCAAAGGAGAAGATGGGACGGAGTTATGCTTTTTACAACCAACAGTGCTTTTGAGCCTGTAAATCATGAAATTGAATGCGAGTTGCTTCAAGCAGCCAATTGAATATTAGTAAAATTGACAAACTCTATTACAAGCTATTATAATTGCGATTTGGACAATTGAATAGGACTCTATACCTTCTAAAAGACACACAACATGACCATCAGCTACCTATTAGTCCACGCCGCCATGCAGTGCTGGCTCTTGCCTTTTTTTTATCACTTCAGTATCCATTAAATTGTCTGACCTTAGAAGTGGTTTTAGAGTAAATACATTTATTAGTAAGTGTTGTTATAGCTGCAATAAATTATGGCAAGTGATTTAAGACTATGGCATGCTATTGAATGTACATCATTAACAGTAAAAAAAAAATCCACTAGGGTCCCCTATTCAAAGCAATACATACTAATCTCAGAGCAAGCCCTATGTAATCACAATGCAGTAGCTTTTTTAGTAGAATCCACAATCCTGGAAAAGTTAAAACATTGCGAATAATGTCCTGAATACAAACATTTTCCAAGAGTGGAGAGTTCATTCAGTTTTTTGGAATCATTATGATTTAAACATTTTTAACAAGCAAGATTTGGTAATATTTTTTATTCACTGTAAAATTCACTGTAATGGAATATTTAATGGGTTGTAATAGTTTTAAACATGATAGATTTTTTTTTATTTTAATAATTTAATTAATACATTGCAAAGCAACTCTTTTTAGCATAACTTATACTTTAATTGAATCTATTTTATGGTTTTAAAGGGCCACTGAAGTCACAACTTTACTCTGCACCATCAGAGAATGTGTTGAGTGGCACACAGGCAACGGAAGGTGTTATTGGCATTTTAGTGTTCAGTTGAAATGTGTTTGGATCCCTCCCTTAAATGCTGTATCACATATATAGTTGTTGGTTTGGGAAATGTTGGGGATGTTTGTGATGTTGGTCATGCACTTGCAGCCCTCGAAAATCGAGGGGCGCAGTTGCAAGGCTGCAAGAAGTGTCTAAGGCGCTCATTGCAGGCCCCACGATGAGCACCACAGGTGCTCGTCGCGGGGCGGGTGGAAGTTAGGCTGCAATGAGCAAGACACACAGGACTTTAGGCCCGCAGGAGTCAGGCTGCAATGAGCACAGAAGGCACGCAGGACTTTAAAGCAGCATACGCATGAGCACAGAAGGCACTCATGTTGATGGCTGCGATAGCCGACGAAAAACGTAGCACTTTGCTGATGATCGTCAGGCACCCAGTTTCCTAATTTTATAGCTGAAATTGTTTCAAGAGCGAACCCCCCAAAAAAAATAATAACACACTCGCACACAGCACGGGGGAGAGCCAGAAAGCCTGGGAGTAAGGTTGCAAGTGAATTTGAGCCATATTTTGCCTTTTTTCGTCAATTGCCTTAGCAATGAAAAAGGTGGAGGCCGAAAAAAATGTAAAAATTCTGAAACAGGCTCAAAACGAGGCCAAACAATGCTAGGAATGCAGAACTTACACGACAACAAAGACAGTAACACACAAGAACAACGCCAAACACGCAGGACTTTGAAAATAAAACCAACGGCAGTCGATGCGCAATGCAAAGATTCAGCAGACACACAGAGGAGAAAGACACAGGGAAGGGACAGTGGAGAGATGGTGGAAAAAGACACATGGCATGCCCAAGCACAAAATTTGCAGGTTAATGAGGCCTGCAATAATGTACAGTAGATGGGAGGAGAGGCTCACGATGAGAGCCAAAGATGATCAATGCAAAGCACGAAAGTTGTGGGTTGACAAGGCCTGCAATGAGCAGCGGAGGTGCTTATCGCAATGCCTGTACAGTAGATGGAGGGAGAGGCTCGGGATGAGCATCGAAGGTACAGCATTCCCAGCCTTAAAATTTGATTCCCGTCATTTTTTTATGGGCAAGTAGCTAGTCACATATAATAGTTGTCAAACTGTGAGTAGTCGTCATGCTTGTGAGCCGCACAAAGCGAGGGGAGCCTTTTGCCTCTTGGAAAAGACGGCAAAAACACACAAATAGGCCTCACATTCACTTGCATACTCACACACAGCACAGGGGGAGAGTCAGGGAGCCTGGGAGTGAGGTTGCAAGTTAATTTGAGGCATATTTTGTCTTTTTTAACAATTGAATATCGCCGAAGTGGGAGAAAAAACAGCGGCCGAAAAAACTTAAAAATTCTGAAAGAACATGAAAATGAGGCTCAGTAAGGCCATTCATGCAGAACTTAGAAAATACATGACGCAAAAGACAGTAACACTTACACCAACGACGCTTGGTGGCACGCGGCACACAGACGAACCACGCCAGGCACACGGGACTTAGAAAATACATGACGCAAAGACAGTACGACTTAAAACAACAACAACAAGCACACGGGACTTAGAAAATACACAAAGGCACGCTAGGCACGCGGCACACAGATGAGCAATGCCAGGCAGTAACACTTACACCAACAACGCCAGGCAAGCAGTGAGCAGTGAGCGCGCGCAACGCAAAGATTCAGCAGAGACACAGAGGAGAAAGACACAGGGAAGGGACAGGGGGAGATGGTGGAAAGAGACACATGGCAATCCTAAGCACAAAAGTTGCAGGTTGCCGAGGCCTGTAATGAGCGGGGAAGTAGATGGAAGCAGAGGCGAGAGACGGGATGATCACCAAAGGCGCTCAGCGCAGTGCTCGTGATAAGCGCCTAGGGTGCTCAGAGGGTCCATAGCCTCGCATTGTGTGGCAAACAGCATTGCCTGGCTTACAATTTTATTGCCGTCATTGTTTGACGGACAGTTCGCAAGTATATAATAAGGCTGAACTAATCCAGACATAGGAACATGCTTTGCAGGTTTAAGAGATATTTTTGTTGCTAAAGAGACACAGAAGTTACAAATTTACATGCAATTAATACATTTACAAGAGCAGGGCTTAAACATTACAATCAGAACCTCCATTTTAACTGTATCAGGTTCATGTAGTAGAGAGAGTAATTGATTATCTTCACAGAGCTCCATAATTCATTATTCCATGTCAGTTATGAGTTATATATCTCCATGACTCCACATAATTCCATAACTGATGTGCAGTGCCCTAATACATTAGAGAATATATATATAAAAAAGTTTTAACGCTTGCAGCTTTCATTTTTCAAGCAAAGAAAATATTTGCTATTGTTCAAAACCCGGTACTTTTAAATGTGCTACAGCAAATGTGGGAATTTAGTGAGTGTCTTTCAAATATTTATAAACAGGATGAGACATTTAGGCTAATAAGTTAGAATAACATTGGACAACAGTGGCCCATGGCCTGAATGTGGCCCTCAGGCTCTTCTCTGGAGTGGGAGACCATGGCCCTCTTCAACAATATTCAGTCAATTAAATAATAGTTGTACAGCTAAATGTGTTTCCTCTTTATCTATATTACTAATTAATTATCTTTGTTACCAATTAATTACTTTCATACAGCAATTTAACCATTTTGCTAGAGATAAAATAAAAATGGTTTCAGCACTTAGCAGTCCCTTTAAGGAGGCCGCATATGAGGTTGATGCCATTCCTGGAGGCAATGCTGTTCCCACTGAGTTATGCTCTGTTCACATTGTTTTTGAATAACCCAGTTATTATAGTGCTATAACATCGACTTCCGGGCAAAGAGATTAATATCTTTAACTGCTTAAGCGCTAATCTAGAGCATGGCTCGGGGTTCATTTTCTCATCCTAAATCGGTAACTCCGTGCCACACTGAGGGTTACTGCAGGGAGGATCTGGAGGGGGCCCATTGCTGCCAAAATTGCCAGCCCCCCCCCCCTCAGCACACCATTCCTCCTACTCCTTCCCCCATTATCATCCTCCTCCCTCCTTCCCCCCTGATCATCCTCCTCCTTCCCCCTAACCTCCTCCTCACTTCCCCCTCTCCAGTCCCTATTCCCCTCTGTCCTTACTATTTATTGGGATCCAATGAGCTGCCTGCTCATCTCTCCCCCCCCTAGCATGTCTTCCGGCAGTGAACTGACGGTATATGCTAATGACGTAACACGGGGAAGGAAGAGGAAGAGGAGGATAATAAGGCAGGAAGGGGGCAAGGGAGGATGATAAGGGGGAAGGGGGAGGGAGAATGATAAAGGGGAGAGGAGGGAGGAGGAGAAGGGGGAAAGGGAGGATAAGGAGAAATGGAGGAGGGGCATAAGGGAGGGAAGTGAGGAGGACATTATGGGGGAAGGAGGAGGATGATAAGGAGGAAGGAGGAGGAGGAGGATAAGGAGGGAAGGAGGGAGCAGGAGGATAAGCGGGAAAGGGAGGAGGAGGGGAAAGTGTGGAGGAGGATAAGGGGGAAAGGGAGGAGGCGGAGGGGGGAAGGAGGAGGATGATAAAGGGGGGAAGGAGGGAGGAGGATGATAAGGAGGGAGGAGGATAAGGGGAAAAAGGAGGAGGGGAAGGGGAAAGGGATGTGATTGGAGAGGGGGAAAGTGAGGAGGAGGATAAGGAGGAAGAGGAGGAGGGAAGGAGGATAAGGGGGAAAGGGCAGTATAATTTTGTCAGTATTTTTTAGTGTACCACTTTACTATTCTAAATACTGACATAATCATACCACCAGTGAATCCACTTGAACAAGTCAAAACGAGATGTGGGTGAGAAAGACAAGCCTTTACACAGAAGACTATAATGATCTTCAGCCATTTTGAAATTTGATAAGTTAATTACTTGTCCTTCCTAATGATTTGACTGATGCCCAGCAATTGCTATCCCTCAAATTCCTTTGATGGTAGACCCTGCGTCTGTGGGCCTAAAAAAGGTCTGGCAACGGTATGACCTATGTGTCTAGAGATTCTGTCACGTCTTGTTAAATTTAGTTATGGAATCTTTCAGTTTCTTAACTTTTTAATAACAGACCAAGGCAAATATAATCACTATGCCTTTGCCAGTTAATTATAATATGGTAACCAGGGAAATGCATCATATGCAGCTCCTACACACAGTTGCAATACGCCATAGACGCATAATTGCTAATTTGTAAACTCTGTAGCCGGGGGCTAAAAAAGTGGGTGGAGAATTAAAAATGGCTTTATGTACCTAATTATAATATTGTGAATATAGTGAACATTTCAGCCTATTGGGGGATTTCCCTGTCATTTTTTGTGAATCTATCATCTTGTTAGTTTTCCATATTTGAATGAAGGATTTTTTTTCAAATATTTTTTTATTGTAATTAAAACTAAATAAAATAATTAACAATTATATTGTAGAAAGGACGATGTTCTATTACAGTTTATGATACAGCATTCAGAAAATATATAGAAATGCAAGGTAATTTAGACAACTGATATATAGATTTCGACCAGAATGTGTTTAAATGATTGCAGAAGCAATGGTCTTTGTTGCTTTAATTTCTGGGCAGCCAGGATGATTAAGCTGAATCTTAATCAACTGCTCCATTAAAAATGCTGGCAGAGAAACTCCTTTAACCTTTCTTATTGATTGAACATAACAATCACCATTCAATTATTATGCCAACAGAACATTTGTTATAATGTAAAAAGATGCATGAGCTATTTCCTTCTTCTTACGATAATCAATGAAAAGACTAGTCTCAAATGGTGAGGATACTCGACCAGTATGCATTAGTCATGGAATATTTTGACTGACAGAAAAATGTCAGCAGATAAAAACATGGAGCTCATTAAAATAAATATTTCTTGATTCATGTTAATGCAACAAAAATATTTATTTGTATTCAAATATATTCCAATTTAATTAAAGCTGTACTGAACTGCTGAATCTGTTACAACCAAGCACAAGAAAATACTCATGAATTAACCAAGGTGGCATTTAAAAAGAATTAGATTACACAAACATATATAGGTCAATAAAACATAAATAAACACTCAGCAGAACATGTTTAGTCTTGTCTCCAATACTGGCCAGTGCAAGTATCCTAGAGGTGCATTTACATTATTGTTTAGAAATAATTTTTCTTTTTTATAAAACCTCATAATCTTAGCAAAGCAAACAATAATATTAACAAATAATAAGAATTTTTTTGTATACTAATTTGAAAATGCATGCCCTTACTGTACTCTTAAAGTATTATTAGAACAGTAAATTGGATATAAAGGATAATATGGTTAAATAACCAGCTGTTTTATCATAGCTGTACTAAATTTAGTTATGTGATTTATTTATTACTGCATAAAAAAAAATATCCTATTTTGTCATTTACGAGGACAGATATACAGCCTTATTAAATAGCAATTCGGTAAATTTAAAAGGGCTCTATTTAAGCACACAACATATTTTTTACAGAACTTTTTAGTTAGTGAACTTCTATCCAAAAGCAAGGTCTTCACTAACTAAAAACTTCTGGGAAAAAAATATGCTAAGTGCTTAAATAGAGCCCTTTTAAATTTACAGAATCACAATTTAATAAGGATGTATATGTTGTGAGAAAATCAACAAATACCTTGAATAGTAGTATGCTAAATATTGCTAACATGAATGTAATTACCCTACTAACTGAAATATAAATACTCACTAGGAACTGTATAAACTCATGTTCACATAACAGGAGTTGTGTACTTTAAATGTAACTGATTTGGACTTTGAAAATACAACTCTTAAAGTTCTTAATCATGTTAAAGATAATTAATACATATGTAAACCTATAAAAACATATAGCAGAAAACCCACTAATAAGATATACTATATCTTTTTAAATTAGTTGATATTATCTTAATCAAATGCCTGCACTTCTAATGACATTTAGGCTATACTACCAATCAAAAACCAAAAGGTGGTCAATTAAAGTCCGAACTAACCTTAATAGGTTAGTTCTGTGGACATGATAAACCACTCTGAGAGCAACCTCTTTTAGCTCACTTGTGCCCTTCACAGGGAGAAATATCCTGTAGTATATCAGTCTGGTCCCACTCACTAGAGTGGTCGAGCCCCGAAATACCAGGCAATTCTACCCTGAACAGGAGAAACAGCAAACTCCAGACATACATTTCAGCCTTCACTGGGCATCGTCAGTGAGGTATAGCTGATAACTCCCTAAGGCACATTGAGCAAGGGTTCCATGTCTGCATTCCCCTATTAACCTTAGGGAGACTAATCCCTAAAAGTCATTTGCATAAACAAAAAACAAATAATTTGCATAAACAAAAAACAAATCTATTTTGGTATTTTATTTATTTAAATGACCCTTAAGCATTAGTCTCCCTAAGGTTTACATGGTACTCCAGATGTCGACTCCTTGCTCACTATGTCTTAGGGAGATACCAGCTACACCTCACTGACGAGGCCCAATGACGGCCGAAACGTACGCCTGGGGTTTGCTGTTCCGCCTGTTCAGGGCAGAATTGCCTGGTATTTTGGAGTTCAACCACTCTAGTGAGTGGGACCAGACTGATATGCTACAGAATATTTCTCCCTGTGAAGGGCACAAGTGGGTTATCATGTCCATAGAACTAACCTACTAAGGTTAGTTCGTTCTCTGATTGAGCATCTCTATTTTGGTATTTTATTTATACTACCAATCATACTTAACATTTTCTCTAACATCAGAAAGTGTCCTTACACCTGGTATCACTCCTCACCATGATGCACAGCCACTTTCTTTAACCTACTACTAGTTACTCATTGTCTCCACTCCTTTTGCATAACTTGCCTAACCACCTCCTTTATGATATACGTTTTCAGGAGCAGGGAGCTGTCCTCCTTTTGAATTGGCCTTTGTTATTATACTATTATGCATCACATACCCACTGTATATGATGTATTATCGCATAGCACTGCATAAACGGTTCTTGCTTTATGAATAAAGTTTATTATTATTATTATTATTATTATTATTATTATTTTTAATAACAATACAATAACAATAATAATACAATCATTATTCTCATTTGAAATTGGAGAAAAGAAGATACTCTTTCTCAGCTGACATCAAATATCTCTTTTCAGAGCTCCAGCAGAGGCATTTTTAGTATATTGGATCAGATTTACTAATTTCATTGTTTTATAATATAATGATGTAATGTGCTGCATTCTTATGTTTGTATAGGAAAATGGAACATGTTTAAGGGTGACGTGAAAAGATTATGTGATTTATATATGACTAGCCACTTGCCAGTCAAAAATGACTGCATAATATTTGCAAGCCTCGCAATGCTTTTGTTTGCCACAAAATGCGAGGCTCGCAATGTGCGACTATGCCGCACATGGCAAACCTCGCCATGCGCTGCAAAGCCTATCAATATGAGCCTCTCTCTCCTTCCCTCTTTCTGTGCCCTCTCCCTTAGTCTTCTCTCCTACTTTCTCCTCTCTGCGCCTTTGAGAGAGCCTTCGGCACCCAATGAAGGCCTCACAATGAGCGCCCTTGGTGCCCATTGCGTGCCTCCCGTCACATATGACGGGATAATATTTGATTTTACTCCCCCTCGTGCATCTACCCCCACTCCCTCCCCTGTGTTTCTTTCCTACCTCTCCCTTCCCTTTGTCTCTTTCATCCCCTACCCTGTGTCTCTTCCCTCCCTCCCCTGTGTCTCTTCCCCTCTCCCCTTTGTCTCTTTGTCCCATCTCCCTCTCCTGTGTCTCTTTCCCCCTTTCCCATGTCTCTTTCCCCCCCACTCCATCTCCTGTATCTTTCCCTCCCGCCTCTCTTTCTCCCCTGTGTCTCTTTGCCCCGCTCTCACTCCCCTGTGTCTCTTTCCCCCACTCCATCCCCTGTGTCTCTTTCCCCCTATCCCTCCCGTATCTCTTTGCCCCAATTTCCCCCTCTTCCTCCCCTGTGTCTTCCCCCCTCCCTCCCCTGTGAAATGATGTCCACTTGTGTGCAATCTAAGTGTCACATGATCTGTCACTACATAAACACACCTTTTCTGAAAAGCTCCAGAGGCTGCAACACCTAAGCAAGAGGCACCACTAACCAAACACTGCCATGAAGACCAAACAACTCTCCAAACAAGTAAGGGACAATGTTGTGGAGAAGTACAAGTCAGGGTTAGGTTATAAAAAAATATCCAAATCTTTGATGATCCCCAGGAGCACCATCAAATCTATCATAACCAAATGGAAAGAACATGGCACAACAGCAAACCTGCCAAGAGGCGAACTCACGGCCAGGGCAAGGAGGGCATTAATCAGAGAGGCAGCACAGAGACTTAAGGTAACCATGGAGGAGCTGCAGAGTTCCACAGCAGAAACTGGAATATCTGTACAGAGGACGACAAAAAGCCGTACGCTCCATGCAGTTGGGCTTTATGGCACAGTGGCCAGAAGAAATCCATTACTTTCAGCAAAAAACTAAATACCAAGTTTGAGTTTGCGAAAAGGCATGTGGGAGACTCCCAAAAGGTATAGAGGAAGGTGCTCTGGTCTGATAAGACTAAAATTGAACTTTTCAGCCATCAAAGAAAATGCTATGTCTGGCACATCACATCACATCGGCGGGACTGGGGAACTGGTCAGAGTTGAGGGAAAGATGGATGGTGCCAAATACAGGGATATTCTTGTGCACAACCTGTATCACTCTGTATGTGATTTGAGGCTAAGATGGAGGTTCACCTTCCAGCAAGACAATGACCCCAAACACACTGCTAAAGCAACACTTGAGTGGTTTAAGGGGAAATATGTAAATGTATTGGAATGGCCTAGTCAAAGCCCAGACCTCAATCCAATAGAAAATCTGTGGTCAGACTTAAAGATTGCTGTTCACAAGCGCAAACCATCCAACTTGAAGGAGCTGGAGCAGTTTTGTAAGGAGGAATGGGCAAAAATTCCAGTGGTAAGATGTGACAAGCTCACAGAGACTTATCCAACCCCTGCTCAGTCCCATCACCAACCTTAACTGCCCTGACACTGCCACCTTACTCTACAACTTTACTCTCTCTTCCACCCTTGACACTCTGGCCCCCATATGCACACGCAGATGCCCTCGCTCTCATCCACAACCATGGCACACTATACAAACATAATACATCCAGAGGTGCTCCCGCACTGCTGAACGACTATGGAGGAAATCACGCACTTCAGCAGATTCCCTCCACTACAAATTTATGTTACACTTCTATTCCTCTGCCCTTAACCTTGCCAAACAGCAGCACCTTACAACACTAATATCAACTCTGTCCTCTAACACCAAGCGTATTTTTGCTACTTTCAATACTCTCCTCCTCCCACCACCTCCCTCAAAAAAAAACCATCTGACACTAACGTCGCATCTAACTCTCTGCTTCCCCTGGCTTCCAAACTGCTGAAGCGGCTCGCCTTACCAGCTTTATTTCCTCTAACTCCCTTCTTGACACCTTCCAATCCGGCTTTTGGCCCCAACACTCCACTGAGACAGCTCTCACCTGCTTACCGCCAAGTCAAAAGGTCACTTTTCAATTATTTTTCTACTAGATCTCTCTGCTACCTTTGACACTGTCCACCATCCACTTCTACTCCATATACTCTTCTCCCTCTGTATTTGAGACACTGCTCTCTCAGGGTTCTCATCATACCTATAAAATCGATCATTCAGTATCTCCTTCTCTGACACCTCTTCTTCTCCTTACCCCCTGTCTGTTGGTGCACCCCAAGGATCTGTCCTTGGCCCCCTCCTCTTCTCCATCTACACTTCCTCACTTGGTCTTTACTATCATCTTTATGCAGATGACACACAAATCTACCTCTCCGCACCAAATCTAACTAACTTCTAACACACATCTCTAACACACATCTCCAACTGCCTCTCTAGTATATCCTCTTGGATGTCCACCCACCATCTCAAACTCAACATGTCTAAAACTGAACTCCTAATCTTCCCTCCCTCTCCCACAGCATCAATTCCTCACATCTCTCTCACTGTCAACAAAGACATCATCACCCCCTCCTCCCAAGCCCGTTGTCTTGGAGTTCTACTGGACCCCGCTCTGTCTTTCATCCCTCACATACAATCACTAACTTAATCTTGTCTTCTCCATCTAAAAAACATTTCCAGAATTTGTCACTCTTACACAAGACACAACTAAAATCCTTATACACTCTCTCATCATCTCTCGACTAGACTACTGCAACTCCCTTTTTGTTGGCCTACCCACCACCCGACTATCTCCACTTTAATCCATTATGAATGCCTCTGCTAGACTCATCTTCTGTACACAATGTTCAGTGTCTGCATCAACTCTCTGTCAATCACTCCACTGGCTTCCCTTAGCCTCAAGAATAAAATTTAAAATCATGACCCTAACTTACAAAGCCCTTAACAATAATGCTCCCCCTTACATCTCTGCTCTTATCTCCAAATACTCCCCCACCTTCCCTCTTTGTTCTGCTAATAACCTTCTTCTTTCTACAACTCTTGTCACCTCCTCTCACTCCCGCTTCCAGTACTTTTCTTGTGCTGGCCCTAGTCTCTGGAACTCCTTGCCTCGCTCCACCAGATTATCCTCTTGCCTCAAACTATTTAAAACCTCACTCTTTAAAGAAGCGTATCACCTTCCACCCTAACACAATTATCACCTTTCTCTCCCTTTTTTACCACTCACTATACCTTAGATTGTAAGTTCGCAAGTTTCTACCCTAAGTACTTTGGGAATTCATCATGGACATTGGATTCCTAGCTCAAAGACAGGGCCATCCTTCCTTTGCTAAATGTTAATCTGTAGTCGTCTAAAGCTAATTTATGTACAGCACTACGGAATATGTTGGCGCGTTATAAATAAACTATAATAATAATCCACAGCGACTTTCAGCTGTGATTGCCACAAAAGGTGGCTCTACAAAGTATTGACTTTAGGGGGGGTGAATAGTTATGCACATTGACTTCTTCTGTTATTCCGTCCTATTTGTTGTTTGCTTCACAATAAATAAAAAAAAACATCTTCAAAGTTGTGGGCATGTTCTGTAAATTAAATGATGCAAATCCTCAAACAATCCATGTTAATTCCAGATTGTGAGGCAAAAAAACACAAAAAATGCCAAGGGGGTGAATACTTTTGCAAGGCAATGTATATATATATATATATATATATATATATATATATATAAATTATTGGTCAAAGCTTTCACGGGAAAGACATAGCGCTCCATAGCCCTTTAGTGGCCAAATTTAATTTGGCAATTTTTTTGTGTTTCCTATCCATTTAATTTGGTGGGATTTGTCCCCCACCCCCCCAGTTCCTACGCCCTTGTTTGGCACTCATCGCGTGCCTCACAATGAGCGGTTTCGCCGCTCTTTGCAGGCCTCGGCATGTGCTACGCGCATGCACAAACATGCAACTTTGCGAGCTTTACACACAAACTCGCAGTACAACAACTATATATATATATATATATATATATATATATATATATATATAGAATTTACAGCTGAAGTAGAAAAGAAAAATATGGGAACATATTTTTTTAGGGAAAGTGAGAATTTCTAGAATATGGACAAGAAAAAAAAACTTATTTCCTCACTCCTTAATAGATGTTTAAAAGAAGGAGTTAAACACTGCTGGAATTATTAACATTTGTTTATAATGCACCAAAATGTATGCAGTGCTAAATACAAATGGAAATACAATGAATAGAACAGATAAAACAGAAGGGGTAGAAGTAGATTACATTATTCTATTAATGTAATATACTATATTTCTACCCCTATTAGTACTAGCATTGGAAATGAAAAATCAGATATAGATATTCACACATTTACAAGCATTCAAAAATATCTTCCGATACTGCGATTTAAGATACCCTACAAGAAAGCACTTTGAGGTATTAATCCATAATTATATAACTGGAAAGGTCAAGACAGAAATATGTATATTTTAAGTGCTTTATATACATAATATTTAGACAAAAGTGAAATAGTTCTAGAACTGTTACATTTACTGGCTTTCAAAAATCAGAAGAAAATGCTATGCAAACTAAATTGGAAAATCCTTCTACAGAGCAATAGAAAATTATCCAAAGAAGATCAAAATAGAATACATTCAATGGTAACCACACTAGGAGATAATGTTTGATGTTTATTATATCAAGATTCTAGGCTAGCTATCAGTAAAATAGATAAGGTAAGTGGAGCAATGATTCAGACCTAAGATGTAGTAAAGGATTTTGAGTATGTTTGGGCTATACATAACACTAAGTTTTAATTAAACATTTACATTTAGGTATATAAAGATTTCGACTGCGTAAATTGTTTTTTTTTGTTCTTATATCAAAACTAGCAACTTGCCCGTCAAAAATTACGGCAATAAAATGTGAAGCCTGGCAATGCTGTTTGCCACACAATTGGAGCCTCTCCCCCTCTACTTTACGGGCCTCGCAATTAGCGCCTTTGGCACTCATTGTGAGCCTGTCCCTCTACTTTCTCCCATGTGTCTCATTTCCCCTTCCACTCCCTCCCTTGTGTCTCATTTTCCCCCTCCTCTCCCTCCCCTGTTTCTCTCCTCCCCTCCCTCCCAGTGTCTCTTTCCCCCCCTGTGTCTCTTTCCCATATCTCTCCCCCCCATGTCTCTCCCCTGTGTCTCTTCCCCCCTCCCTTGTGTCTCTTCCCCCCCATTTCCCCTTTATCTCTCCCCCCCTCCTCTCCCACCCCTGGGTGTCTACCACCCCTCCTCTCCCACCCCTGGGTGTCAACCTCCTCCCGTGTGTCTCTTCCCCCCTCCTCTCCCTCCCCTGTGTCTCTCCCCCCTCATCTCCCTCCCCTGTGTGTCTCCCCCTCCCTCCCCTGTGTCTCTTCCCCTCCTCTTACTCCCCTGTGTCTCTCCCCTTCCTCTCACTCCCCTGTGTCTCTCCCCCCTCTGTGTCTCTCCCCTGTGTCTCTCCCCCCTCCTCTCACTCCCCTGAGTCTCTCCCCCCCTCCTCTCACACCCCTGTGTTCCCCCCCCTGTGTCTCTCCCCCCTCCTCTCATTTCCCTGTGTCTCTCTCCACCCATCATCTCACTCCTGTGTCTCTCCCCCTCCTCTTATTCTCCCGTGTGTCTCCCACCCTGCTCTGTGTCTCCCCCCTCCTCTGAGTCTCTCCCCTCTCCTCTGTGTCTTCCCCCTCCTTCCCTGTGTGTCTCCCCTCCTCCTCTCTCTCCTCCTCTGTCTTGTCACCTCAATGCATATGCGCGCCCCGCTGCTTGCATCAATGCGCATGCGCAGCTTACGCCTGCCCAATGCGTAAGTGCGGGCATTGCGGCACTCTTAGTATATGGTTCCTACTTCTAGGAGATCTGTGTCTCCGTCAAGTCTATCAGATGCTAGAAGATAATACATCCTTCTACCAGCAAACTTATTTATACATGTTTTTAACTTTTAAGATTATTATAAATATATATATATATGTAAAAGCACTTGTAGTATGTCAGGAGTCCCACGGACAATACAGTAAAGGCTAAAAAAGTGTGACTTGTGGTTATAGCTAGTGCAGACTAGGCAGAACAGATCACATTAAGTAGAACACTTAACTTGACTTAGAAGGTAGAGCTTACTAAAAGTGAAGGTAATGTAGACTAGGCAGAACAAGCTGTGTAAAAAATTGATAAGAATAACAGCTAAGTGAGTCAATCAGATGGAAGTACAAATGTGAAAAATGCACTAGATTCCGTGGCTGGGCTTGAACAGGCAGATAGACTACAAATACAGGTATCCAGCACAGAGAGCCAAGGAAAGACATATGGAACAGGAAAGAGATTTGGAAGCCCATACCAAAGACATTATGTCCTACAACCGGCACTGTGCAATGAACTCGGGAAGAATATATAGGCCCTGGGCCTGACTGGTCCACAGCCTCAGTATACAGGTTCCTTCTTAGGTCTACCATGCAACTTACATAATAAGTGTGTCAGGCTAGGCCCACGATCCACAGGTCCAATATAGAGGTTCCTCGTTGGCTGACCCAGTGGAAGATCAGACCAGAAACACCCCTTGACAAAGTGTTTATATTAAAATATGTTATGTTAATGGAAAAACAAAGTGAAGTTGTCCCTTTAATGCCATTAACTATATAGTAGTTCATTTTTCGTGTATATAAGGAATCTTATGGACAAAATGATAGATTCCATTGAAAGTTATTTATATATTCTTGTATATTAAAATGAAATAAAGCTACTGTGAATAAGTTCTAATAATGTATTAATTCAATCGCTTGAATGAAATGTTTTTTTTTATTTTTTAAATAGCTTGTTCCACCACCATGCTGTTTCCTTTGTAACATTTAGATCGGTGTGTATTATGCAAACAGAAACCACACTTTCAAATTAGGCATATGAATGGTAATATAAAAGAAATAGGATGATGTTTCCATGTAAACATAGAAAGGTGATTTATCGTTCATTGTGTTTAAGCACTATGTTATTAGGCCACCTGGCATTGTTACGCTCAGTGAATTTAAAAGACTGAAGAGAACAATATAAAGTTTTGAAGCAAGGAAAATATGATTTCAATTTACACTGAGTAAAATTAAACATAATTTCATATTTTAATAAAAAGTTAAAGTCATTTTGAGTATTTAAGAATGCACATGTCTCAGCAAGCCTAAGATTCAATTTAGAATAAGGCCCTAAATGCAATTGTACTTTACAAATGGAAACAAATCCAGACACTAGACCTTAACTTTGTTAATTAAAAACGATTTAAATAAGCAATACTGTTGTAATTACTCAAACAATGACAATTTAAAAATAAATATTGAGGAAGAATATCTTATAGCAGCAACAAAAATATGTTTTTTGGGGTTAATGTCCCTCCTGAAAACAACAACATTGAGGTTGAGTCTAGTATGGTTTCTTTCTTTCACAATGTCAAGATTTGAGCTAAACCGGAAAGAAGATGAATTTATTTGTGGCTAGTGTCCTTTCTTCAATCAAGATTCCCACAAATGAATTTAGTTGCCCTCATTCAATATGAAACATGTTTGTTACAGTAGTACACAGTATCAGTTTCCTACAAATAAGCATTCATGTTAATTAAATGCTTTACTTTGGCCAAAGGCACATGTCACCATGCTCTCACATTACTTTGTCAGGGGTAAGGTGCACCAAACCTATTCAAATAGTATAGCGTTTGCTTTGTCAATCTAGTTACCACAGTATTTACTAACTATGTGTAGAGAAACAAGATTTTTGTTTGAGTGAAGCCAGTTTATTTCCATGTGAACCTAGGCTGAAACTTACAACAATCTTACTGTTTTCAGGTTTTCAGGCTGTCACTATAACTGTCCGAAAATATTATGCAGATTCTAAACTTCTATAATAGAGTTTGCTCTATTATAATGCCTAACCAGGTGGGGCAACTTGCCCCTGTTACGTATCCCCTTGTAGACAGACCTAGTAGATTCTGCAGTCGTACCTTAGAGGGACTGGGACTCAGATCTTGTGGATATTGTTCTACACAGTTATGTACATCAGTTAAAATAAAGGCAAGAAGCTGTAAAATTTGTTTAATCTTTTAAGTTATTCATTTCTAGCTTTTAAAACCATGTCTAATTACCATGTCATAATTTGCAGCTTTGTTGCATCCATGGATATATTACTGCTAGTAATTTCTCTGTCTGTCCTCTCTCTCTCTCTCTCTCTCTCTCTCTCTCTCACTGTATACTGTCTCTATCTCTCTCTCTAGGTCCTGTATCGCTGTCCTGTCTCTATTTCTCTATATTTGTCCTGTCTCAGTCTGTTCTCTCTCTCTTTGTCCTGTCTCTCTCTGCCCTGTTTCTCTCTGTCCTGTCTCTCTATCTGTCTTGTCTCTCTCTCTGCCCTGACTCTCTCTGTCCTCTCTCACTTTTGTGTATCTTTCTATATCCTATTATTCTCTCTCTCTGTCCTGTCTCTCTCTCTTTCCTGTCTCTCTCGCTGTCCTGTCTTTCTCTCTCTCTGTCCTGTCTCTTTCTGTCCTGTCTCTCTCTCTGTCCTGTCTTTCTCACTCTCTGTCCTGTCCCCCCTTCCTCTCTCTCTCTGTCCTGCTTCCCCTCCCTCTCTCTCTCTCTCTGACCTGTCTCTTTCTGTCCTGTCTCTCTCTCTGTCCTGTCTCTCTCTCTCTCTCTGCCCTGTCTCTCTCTCTGTCCTGTCTTTCTCACTCTCTGTCCTGCCTCCCCTCCCTCTCTCTCTCTCTGTCCTGTCTCTCTCTCTCTCTGTCCTGTCTCTCTCTCTCTCTGTCCTGTTTTTCTTGCTCTCTGTCCTGCCTCCCCTCCCTCTCTCTCTCTGTCCTGTCTCTCTCTCTGACCTGTCTTTCTCGCTCTCTGTCCTGCCTCCCCTCCCTCTCTCTCTCTGTCCTGTCTCTTTCTGTCCTCTCTCTCTCTCTGTCCTGTCTCTCTCTCTCTGTCCTGTCTTTCTCGCTCTCTGTCCTGCCTCCCCTCCCTCTCTCTCTCTGTCCAGTCTCTCTCTCTGTCCTGTCTTTCTCGCTCTCTGTCCTGCCTCCCCTCCCTCTCTCTCTCTGTCCTCTCTCTTTCTGTTCTGTCTCTCTCTGTCCTGTCTCTCTCTCTCTGTCCTGTCTTTTTCGCTCTCTGTCCTACCTCCCCTCCCTCTCTCTCTCTGTCCTGTCTCTTTCTGTCCTGTCTCTCTCTCTGTCCTGTCTCTCTCTCTCCATCCTGTCTTTCTCGCTCTCTGTCCTGCCTCCCCTCCCTCTCTCTCTGTCCTTTCTCTTTCTGTCCTGTCTCTCTCTCTGTCCTGTCTCTCTCTCTCCGTCCTGTCTTTCTCGCTCTCTGTCCTGCCTCCCCTCCCTCTCTCTCTCTGTCCTGTCTCTTTCTGTCCTGTCTCTCTCTCTGTCCTGTCTCTCTCTCTCCGTCCTGTCTTTCTCGCTCTCTGTCCTGCCTCCCCTCCCTCTCTCTCTCTGTCCTGTCTCTCTCTCTGTCCTGACTTTCTCACTCTCTGTCCTGCCCCCCCCCCTCCCTCTCTCTCTCTGTCCTGTCTCTTCTTAAAGACTCAAAATTGTGTTTGTTTTTGCTGTTTGTTTTGAATTACAGGCCCCTAAAAAGCTGGTCTTACACTCTTGAATTTCCTAAAACAACAGAGTTTGATTCAAACAAGTGTGCAAGGGGTCCATGCTAAAGCCAAATAGTAAAACATTAGTTATTTTGATCATAATTTTTACTGATGGCTGGATAAAGATAGAAATAAATTATGTTAACTATAGTAGTAGCTACCTCTCAGCAGCAGATCTATCCCCCTCTCTTCTAGCTCACGTCTCCGACTGCCTCTCTAGTATATCCTCTTGGATGTCCGCCCACCATCTAAAACTCAACATGTCTAAGACTGAACTCTTAATCTTCCCACCCTCTACTACAGCTTCAATATCTCACATCTCTCTGTCATTAACGCCATCATCACTCCCACCTCCCAAGCCCGCTGTCTCGGGGTTCTACTGGACCCTATCCTCTCTTTCATCCCTCACATACAGTCTCTAACCAAATCTTGTATTTTCCATCTAAAAAACATATCCAAAATACGCCATTACCTTACACAAGACACAAATAAGATTCTAATACACTCTCTCATCATTTCTCGTCTCGACTATTGCAACTCGCTCCTTGTTGGCCTGCCCACCACTCGACTCTCCCCACTTCAATCCATAATGACTGGACTCATCTTCCGTACACCAGGACTTTACTCACACTGCCCCTATTCTCTGGAACTCCAGAGAAGTTCCAGAGAATAGGGGCTCTGAAACCAGACTATCCTCCTGCCTTAAATCCTTCAAAACTTCAATAAAAACGCACTTATTTAAAGAAGCCTATCACATTCCACCCTAACATGCTGAGCACTACTATTTCCCTACTATACCACATACAAACTTCAACCTTTAGTTTGTAAGGCTGCGAGTTTCTATCCTGCAAGGTGCTTTAGGGAAAGCGCTATGGACACCGGATTCCAAGCTCAAGGTCAGTGCCCTCCATTCTTTGCAATGTGTGAATCTTGAACTTGTCATTAACTAAACTTAACTGTAACTTAACTTATGTATAGCGCTACGGAATGTGTTGGCGCGATAATAGTAGAATAGGGGTTCCCTGTTTTTCCAGTGTTTAGGATTCAGTGCTTTCACCGCTGTGACCTGGGTTGGATTCCAGTCAGGGAACCAAGGGGTTACACTACACTGAAGTCATGCACGGGTTGGGCCTGGTCAGTACTTGGTTGGGAGACCACCTAGGAATACCAGGAGCTGTATGCTGTGGCCCACTGGAGATGGAACATGGTGTGTTACGGTCCATGAGGTCACGGAGAGTCGGACATGATTGAACAAACACACACAGTAGTTTGTTAATTTGTCTTACAGTGCCTTTCAAAAGTATTCACCCCCTTGACTTTTTACCTATTTTGTTACATTACAGCCTTAAGTTCAATTATTTGTTAATCTGAATTTTATGTGATGGATCAGAACACAATAGTTTAAGTTGGTGAAGTGAAATGAGAAAAATATATACATAAAACTATTTTGCAGAAATAGAAAACAGAAAATTGGCATGTGCGTATGTATTCACCCCCTTTGTTATGAAGCCCATAAAAAGCTCTGGTGCAACCAATTACCTTCAGAAGTCACATAATTAGTGAAATGATGTCCACTTGTGTGCAATCTAAGTGTCACATGATCTGTTTTTTTGAAAGGCCCCAGAGGCTGCAACACCTAAGCAAGAAGCACCACTAACCAAACACTGCCATGAAGACCAAGGATCTCTCCAAACAAGTAAGGGACAATGTTGTTGAGAAATACAAGTCAGGGTTAGGTTATAAAAAAAATTGCCAAATCTTTGATGATCCCCAGGAGCACCATCAAATCTATCATAACCAAATGGAAAGAACATGGCACAACAGCAAACCTGCCAAGAGACGGCTGCCCACCAAAACTCACGGACCGAGCAAGGAGGGCATTAGTGAGGCAGCACAGAGACCTAAGGTAACCCTGGAGGAGCTACAGAGTTCCACAGAAGAGACTGGAGTATCTGTACATAGGACGACAATAAGCCGTACGCTCCATAGAGTTGGGCTTTATGGCAGAGTGGCCAGAAGAAAGACATTACGTTCAGCAAAAAACAAACGTTTTGAGTTTGTGAAAAGGCATGTAGGAGACTCTCAAAATGTATGGAGGAAGGTGCTCTGGTCTGATGAGACTAAAATTGAACTTTTCGGCCATCAAAGAAAACGCTATGTCTCAACACATCACATGACCCAAAGACCACCATCCACCATGTTTTTCAGCAGCCGGGAATGGGAAACTGGTCAGAGTTGAGGGAAAGATGGATGGTGCTAAATACAGGGATATTCTTGAGAAAAACCTGTACCACGTTATTTGAGGCCAGGACTGAGGTTCAACTTCCAGCAGGACAATGACCCCAAAAACACTGCTAAAGCAACACTTGAGTGGTTTAAGGGGAAACATGTAAATGTATTGGAATGGCCTAGTCAAAGCCCAGACATCAATCCAATAGAAAATCTGTGATCAGACTTAAAGATTGCTGTTCAGAAGCACAAACCATCCAACTTGAAGGAGCTGGAGCAGTTTTGCAAGGAGGAATGGGCAAAAATCCCAGTGGTAAGATGTGGCAAGCTCATATAGACTTATTCAAAGTGACTAAGAGCTGTGATTGCCGCAAAAGGTGGCTCTAAAAAGTATTGACTTTAGGGGGGTGAATAGTTATGCACATTTACTTTTTCTGTTAGTTTGCCCTTTTTGTTGTTTGCTTCAAAATAAAAATAAAACATCATCAAAGTTGTGGGCATGTTCTGTAAATCAAATGATGCAAATCCTCAAACAATCCATGTTAATTCCCGGTTGTGAGGCAACAAAACATGAAAAATGCCAAGGGGGGTGAATACTTTTGCAAGGCACTGTATATGAGGCCTTTTTGTCACTGAAATATATTCAGGCTAAATCAATTAATGATATGATATCTGTGTAAAAAGATCTTTCTAATATAAGTAGGTAATTTATCCTGATGGTAGTAGTCAAATAAGTATACTGAAGAATACTATGTCTTTGTATAAACCTCACAGAAGTGAAAGTACCTCTGCTACCTTTTAGCCAGGTTAATAAATTACAAATCTCCAAAAATAGTTACATCTTTATATAATACTACCGACTTGCCCGTCAAAAATGATGGCAATGAAATTTGAAGCCTGGCAATGCTGCTTGCCGCATTGCGAGCCTCTTCCCCCATCTACTTTACAGGCCCTGAGATGAGCGGCTTTGCTGCTCATTGCCATTTTTGCCAAGCTGCACCTTTCACCTTTTCTGCTTTGCAATGATCCCCTTCGGCGCTCATTGAGAGCCTCTTCCCTGTGTACTTTATATGCCTGTGTAGTGTAGGGGCCTATTGCCTTGGGTTAAGTTTTAGTGGCTTGAATTAAATGTTACTGGCTTGTATTAAGTGTTACTGCTTTGTGATAAGTCTTAGTGCTTAGTGCTCGTATTTACGTCCTTTGGCCTCGTTTTATGTCGTTGTGTTTACGTTTTTTCGGCAGTCATTTTTTTTCTTGCTTCTACAATTTACAATCGTGCAAAAGGCATAATATGCCTGAAATTAACTTGCAACCTCACTCACAGGCTCCCTGTCTCTCCCCCAGTGCTGTGTGTGAGTGTGTAAGTGAATTTGAGGCATATTTGTGTGTTTTTTCATGTTTTTCTAGTTCGGTGGCTCGACCGTTAAAGTCGTATTTTTGCAAACCCTGCAGTCCATCTACGTGCTTCGGGTCCCTAGTCATACTACCTGTAATTTTGGCCAAGTCCTGCGTGTCTCAGGATGACGACAAACTAAGTCGGCGCTCATTGCAGTCTAAGTCCTGCGTGCCTCAACTGCTTGCCTCGCTTTGCGAGGTTTGCAGTGCAATGAGCTCCTTCACTCATTGCACTGCGAGCCAAGCATGTCACCAGACCTAAACCCTATTGAGCATCTGTGGGGCATCCTCAAACGGAAGTAGGGGGAGTCCAAGGTCTCTAACATCCATCAGCTGCAGGATGTCATCATGGAGGGGTGGAAGAGGACTCCAGTGGCAAGCTGTGAAGCTCTGGTGAAATGCATGCCCATGAGGGTTAAGGCATTGCTGGAAAATAAGGGTGGTCACACAAAATATTGACACTTTCGGCCCAATTTGGACATTTACACTTAGGGGTGTACTCACTTTTGTTGCCAATGGTTTAGACATTAATGGCTCTGTGTTGAGTTATTTTGAGGGAACAGCAAATTGACACTATTATACAGGCTGTACACTTACTACTTTACATTGTAGCAGAGTGTCATTTCTTCAGTGTTGTCACATGAAAAGATATATTAAAATATTTACAAAAATGTGAAGGGTGTACTCACTTTTGTGAGATACTGTAGATTTCACAAATAACAAAGGCAATTAACTATTGCAAAAAGCTTAAGTCTCTCAAATCGCAAAATAGTTCATTTTACTTAGAATATGCAATATAAATTGGTGAAATCCCTCAAATCACAAAGGAGTAAATTGCAAATACTAGGAGCCCCATTGAATTGCTACGATTTTCAGATCTATTTTGAGATTGCAGTCAAATTTGCTATTCAGTTGGCTTCTTTTTGCGGGCTCGGATTGAGTTACGAGTGATGGCCGTGCGAAAATGGTGGCAGGCAACCTAGTAGCCTACACCACTCTGAAGCCTTTGATCTGTCACATTCTCAGGGCTGAAATCGCAAATCGCTATTCAATTGTCTGTTTCCTCCAAGTTCGCAAACGTATGCCAACTCGATGCCAACGAAGTTCTACATGTGCTAGAGAGGACCCGTCAGGTCTTTAGAAGCCCTTCCATATGCTCCCCCGAATGCTGCTCACTACTCCTAATACCCCCCACATTCCTAAATGAAACCCCCATAATACGGTGGTCCTGATCGGAACCCCTGCAGTGTCCCCATATTAACCCCATGCTGGGGGTACCTATCAGGAACCCTGCAGTGTCCCCACATTAACCCTTGCAGCAGGGGTCCCAATCGAGACCCCCGCTGCATTTAAAAATATTAAATCGCCTCCCGCGGGACCTTAAAGGGCCTGTTGCACACAAATAGTCAAGCCCGGCCGCGGGGGTATTGTAAGTACTCCTGTGGCACCTAACATTAATCCCCCCAATGCTGGGGGGCCGCCTTGGGACCCCTGTAGGGTCCCTACATAAACCCTTACATTAACCCACCCACCACGGGTTCTTAAAGGTCCTTAAAGGACCCGCACTACAATAATACCCTAATTGGTCAATAATTAACTCTCACAATGACACTATAAGTGCCATGAGGGTCCTCCAGGACCCTTGTGACACTAAGTCTAAGCACTACCCTACACAACAGTATTAACCCCCAATAAACAAATTAATCTAAATTAACACCATCTAAGTAATTAAACTCTTCTAACTAATTAACCCCCCTCTAAGTAATAAATCATTCTGATTGGCTGAAGGCAATAGCATCTTCTGATTGGATTACAAATGTCTGACAGGTCCGTCAGCAAATCAGAATGGGATATAGGGGTGTATCCCATTCTGTTTGCTCACACCTTTGCGCCTTCTGATTGGCTAAAATATGATTGACAGCATTTTCAGCCAATTAGATGGCACCATTTTGAATTTTTTTCCAGAGCATGCCCTAGAACATTCATTTGCACTGGGGAGCACCTCCAGGGGGGAGCCCTGTTAGTTTTTTTGTTTTTATTAGCCCGTCTGTTTTTTGGGGGGGAGGGACCCAGCGAAAGACTTCTATGTGGATGGGGCATCGATGGATGGGCATTTGGGACAGATAAGTGTACTATTTAGAATGTTTTGTGTTATATGTTGTATGTATTTATTTATTAATTGTAATATTTCTTTTTTTTTTTTTGTAGGGGTGCCGGACCTGTGTACATGAATGGAAGGGCCCTTGCCTAGGGATGAAGTACAGAAAACTATTGTCACTGGAGGGGCATTTGGGCTAGGAAAGTGGTCTTATTTACACTATTCTAGGTTTAGTAAGGGTTTTTTTTAGGTGAAAGTTGAGGTTTTTAATTGTATGTATTTAGGGGTTTTAATTGTATGTATTTAGGGTCTTATTGTATATGTTTAGGGTTTTTAATTGTATGTATTCTGGGTTCTTATTGTATATATTTAGGGTTTTATTGGATGTATTTAGGGTTCTTATTATATACATTTAGGGGTTTTATTGGATGTATTTATATGTTTTTATGGGATGCATTTAGGGCTTTTATTCTATGTATTTAGGGGTTTTATTGTATATATTTAGGTTTTCTATTGTATGTAATTTATGTTTTGATTTGGTGTAATATAGTCTTTTTTATTTTCTGTAATTCTAGTTGTTTTAGTTTACTCTAATGTAGGCTATTTCTTATTGTAATTTGTATTTTTTTTATTTTATGTAATTTAGGTTTTTTTATTTTATGTAATGCTCTTTTTTATTTTCTGTAGTGTTCTCTTTTATTTTATGCAATGTTCTTTTTTTATTTTCTGTAGTGTTCTTTTTTTATATTCAGTAATGTAGTTTTTTTATTTTGTGTAATTAGGTGGGTTTTTTATTTTGTGTAATTATGTTTTTTTTATTGTACTTAGTGGGGTAATAGGGATTTTATTAGGATGTTAGGTAGTTGATGTATGGGATAACATGGTAGGGGGGTTAATAGTGTAGAGGGGAGTTAATAGGGTAGGGTAGGAGTTGGGTAGGTAGTGTAGGGTTTAATAGGGTTGGGTAGGAGGGGGTTTATATGATAGGGGTTTACTGGGTACATTTGGAGTTAAATAGGCCCAGTTAGGGTTAACTATGTCCAGTTAGGGTTAAATAAGCTCAGTGAGGGTTATTAGGTCCAGCTGGGTAAAATAGGACTAGATATGGTTAAGTTGTACTAGATATGGTTATTGGGTCCAGATATGGTTAAATAAGACTTGACATGATTAAGTAGGACTAGATACGATTATTGGTCCAGATGGGTTAAATAGGACTAGATAGGGTTAATTAGGACTAGATAGGGCTATTGGGTCCAGAAAGAGTTAAATAGGACTAGATAGATTTGAATAGGACTATATAGGGTTATTGGGTCCAGATAGGGTTAAATATGACTAGAAAGGGTTAAGTGGTTAGTGATAAGGTTAATTATGGGCAGATGAGGTTAATTAGGGGCTCCTGGGGCTCTCTATAGAGCCCCATGAGTGATGGGGTTAATTATAGATGGGCACACAGCGGGGGACACTGTGGGGACACTGCGGGGGACCCCCGATTGGGACCCCTGTAGCAGGGTTTCATATAGGGAGCCTATGGGAGCACTAGATGGTTTAATTGCCGTCATGATGACGGTCTCATTTCCTATTGGCTGCTTGTTAGCAGTAGCTTACGTTGGAAATCTGGGTTTCCGATTTTGTATCAGCGAGTCTCGGCCCACGACAATTGAATAGCATCAGAAACGTAAGAGAACGAGAGCCCGCAACTCACTCGCTGACATTGATTTATCAGCAATTCTCTTGAATTGCTGATAAATCAATGTCAGCAATTCTCTTGCACAACATGTCAACTTAGATCTCGTATCCATATTTATACTTCCAGTTCGCAGCTTCATAACGTGCTCTTTGTACCTGCGAACGACTGTCATTCCGGTCATCACACAACCTATATTTTCAGTTATCCTGAATAAATGGGTGACTGTGGGCCATCGGCGAGCAAGTTGCAATTGAATCGAGGTCAAAATAGTCAACTCAACGGTTCACCTCACAGAAGTGTTAGTCCTCAGCTGCCAATACCATTAAAAATAATACTGTGGAAGAAATTATTTCTTAAAATTAGGGCAACCTTTGGGAAACAGTGATCACAACACAGTCTCATTTCAGATTTAATTAAAAAAAACGACATTTTAAGGAGCCAACAAAAAACTCTTAATTTTAAAAGGTCAGATTTTAACGGTCTAAGGGCAGCAATACAAGTACAGAGACAAAGAACTGGCGGGCAAAAATACTAAACATAAATGGACAACATTAAAATCCTTACTAAATATACATAAATATCACCAAATACCAAGTGTGAATAAAAGTAAAAGGAGTAAATCACATCCAATGTGGCTTAACAATGATTTAAAGATCAAGATACGGAGTAAAAAACAGGCATTTAAATTATACAAACAAGAGGGGACAGAGACTGCTTTACAGGAATACAAGGAAATCAACAAGGCTTGCAAAAGCGCGATTAGACTGGCTAAAATAGAAAATGAAAAATGTATTGCAAAGGAGAGTAAGACTAACCGTAAAATATTTTTTAAGTACCCTATATTAATGGGACGAAGGCGAGGAAGAAAGCTATAGGAACATTACAATGTGACACAGGCCGTCTGAAAATTAGTGACCAGAAAAAGGCAGATGAGCTAAATAGGTTCTTTTCTTCAGTATATACAAGGGAGGAAACAGTGCTTGGGACACTCCAACATAATGGGGCTACACTCCCTTTGCCAAACAATTGGTTAACGCAGGAAGTAATCCAAAAGAGGTTGGAAAAAATAAATGTTAATAAAGCCCCGGGTCCTGATGGAATATATGGAATACATTCACGTACTGAGGGAGCTGGGTTCTGTAATAGCCAAACCATTATATTTAATTTTTCAAGATTCACTCAACACAGGGTTGCTACCAGAAGATTGAAGAAAAGCAGAGGTGATACCTATATTTAAAAAGGGAGCAAGAGCATATCCAAAGAATTATAGACCAGTGAGCATAACTTCTGTAGTGGGAAAGCTTTCAGAATGGTTAATAAGGTATAATATACAATAATATATCTATTTGAACAGGATTATAAGAAGGAGTTAACATGGAATTATGAGGGATAGGTCATGTCAAACAAATCTAATTAGTTTATATGAGGAGGTTAGAAGGAACTTGGATTAAGGCAACTCAGTGGATGCAGTCTATTTGCATTTTGCAACGGCTTTTGATACAGTGACACACGAGAGACTATTGTGCAAAATAAGGGATACAGGAATTGCAGTAAATATCTGCTCATGGATTGAGAGCTGGCTAAAAGACAGGAAACAAAGGGTTGTTGTAAATGGAACATACTACGATTGGACTAATGCGGTAAGTGGGGTTCCTCAGGGTTCAGTATTAAGTTGTCTCCTTTTTAACATATTTATTAATGACTTAGAGGTGGGACTGGAAAGTAGTGTCTCCATTTTCGCTGATGACACAAAGTTGTGCAAGGTAATTAAATGAGATAATGATCTGCTTTCCCTTCAAAGGGATTTACATAAAATTGAGGAATGGGCATCTAAACAGCAGATAAGATTTAATACAAATAAATGTTAAGTTATGCATCTGGGAAGGAAAAATAGCCATGCAATTTATAAGCTTGATGGAGCAAATAGGGGTATCAGATATTGAAAGGGATTTGGGAGTACTTGTGGACAACCACCTAGGTAACAGTGCTCAAAGCCAAGCAGCTGCTGCAAAGGCAAATACAATATTAGCATGTATTAGGAAGGGTATAGAAGCAAGGGAAGCAAATATAATTCTGCCACTATACAAATCTCTAGTACACCCTCATTTGGAATATGGAGTACAATTTTGGGCACCACTTCATAAAAAGGAAATTTTAGAGCTGGAAAATGTACAGAGGGGGGCAACAAAACTAATTAGGGGAATGGAGGGGCTAAGTTATGAAGAAAAACTAACCAAATTAAGCTTATTTTCTCTAGAAAAAAGGTGTCTAAGAGGAGATATGATTACATTATATAAATACATCCAGGGTCAGTATAAAGAATTGGCAAGGGAGTTTTTTGTGCCAAGAGGTTTTAAAAGAAAAGAAAAGGGTTCTTCACAGTAAGGGTGGTTAATCTGTGGAATTCTCTACCAGAGGAGGTGGTGACAGCAAATTTGATAGATAACTTTAAAAGGGGACTGGATTTATTTCTAATTAAGAAGGGAAGTTAGGGTTATCCTGGATAATTAGAGAGAGTGTATTGACCCAGAGAGAAATCAGATCGCCAGTATCTGGGGTCAGGAAGGAATTCATTTTTCTTTCCCTTGGCTAAGTTTCACTTGTTTTTTTTTTTTCTGTTTGCCTTCCTTTTTCTGTTTTATTTTTATTTTTTTTGCATTTTTATGTGGGAAATAGAAATATAATAAAATTGACAAAAAACTTGAAAGAAAAATAATTGTCTGCATTTTACAGGAATATTATTAGCAAAACTAATAATGCCATTGAATATTAAACTTATATATGCTTTGGATATCCTTAACAAATTAAACTTTGAATACACATATGGATATAAAAGTATATATTTAGGGATCTATGAGAACACCCTAAATTATGAAATAATTTTCTGGACCTACATATGGATGCACTGACCCATTACCCTAGTTATGGATGTAGAAGTATGTATATATTTATTGAAATAAGGTTGGTTACAGTAATTCACTTCCTTGACATTTTACTCTTGACTTTCCCATCTGTCCCTATTTTCCATTAACTCTTTTCATACAGTAAAGACTTGTGTATAATGCTACTTTTAAACATATGTTATCAAATGTATTTCAAGAGAAAATTATCTCTCTCTCTCTCTCTCTCTCTCTCTCTCTATATATATATATATATATATATATATATATATATATATATATATATATATATATATGTGTGTGTGTGCCTATCTATCTATATATCTATCAATCTATCAGACTTATTTTTTTTGTAAATTTTCTGTTTGTTTGCTAAAAGAAATATAAATAGAACAAGAGTTTGTTTTTCCTGACAAGAGAATATGTTAAACTGAAGTCCCAGCACATTAACAACTAAGTACATTTTCATTATTAATGTATCAGCTTGATTGATATCTCATTTACAAAATATATTTAAACAAATAAAAAATTCAAACATACTGCAATAAGACTAATATGTGGCACTGAGAATATTGTAACTGCCATCCACTCAGATTTCCTTAAATTTGACTGAAAAATGCCTATACAGCAAAGTAAACCACTAGCAGTCTTTATGACTTTAAATTGAATAAGGAGAATAAAAATGCTAAATATATTTCCTGTACTGCCCTTTGAGACATTGTTTCAGGGTATTTGTATGTTGACGACACCTTTAGGAATTTTCTTTTATACTGATAAATTTCTCATGTCAGCATGATAACACTACTCTAGATCTTAAGCATTCTCCAAACACATAAGTACAATAGTACATAAATAAATTAAATGTATCCTCAAGGGAAATCTATAATGGTATGTGCCAGCTACTTGGACTGTTCAAATAATTTCCATGAATAAACATTTTAGAAACCTTTTTACACAGCAAGAAACATTACATTTAACACAGTCATTATACAAATTCCCATCACACACGGGTAGGAAATAATTGAAATATATATTTTCCTCTCTAGGTTCTAGTAAATAATTTATATAATTTCCATTAATCAGACAATCTCAGGCAGTCTTTCAGTGTAATAGACACTTTATCATTGGAAAACAAGCATATATGCGTACTAATTTACATACGTCTGTATTCTTTTGTTTGTTATGCTTGTTTTCATACACAAATCCTTTTTTTTTTTCACATAAAGACATTTTACGAAGCCCTAGAAACAAGTTTCACATAATACAATTGTGATTTTGGCTTGATTGTTAAGAATAAAACAGAGCTGATGACAGATTTTTAAAGAGATCTACTTAAACCTATTAAGATATCTCTAAACAAAAAGCAATATCTCAAAACATTTCTATGAGCAAACAAAAGAAGTTTTAATTGCTTTAATCAGCATTCACTTTGCGATAGCTCTGAGAGAGGAAAACAAAGTTCTAATCAGAAAATGTCTTCAAGGAAACTTTTGTTCACAGCCATAAGTGAAATAAATAGAAGGCATTCCCGTGCCACTTTTTCACTTTATACAATACATAAAGGAAACACATTTTTGTTATGGTTGACTTTATAAGGATGTTTTACTTTGTTCCCACAAATGAGAATATATAGTTTGTATTTTTCCCAGCAATTTCATCCTACAGCTTGTTTATTACAAATGAAAATGTTTTTACTGTGCAATCATTTAAAACAACTTGAAAAAAGCATTTTTATTTTTGTATAAATAGGAATTTTAAGGTAGAACTAAATGTCAGTTTAGAAAAGGAAATGAAATACACTACCTAAGAGTTATTTCAATATTAATGGAAATACCTGAGCAGGTAACACAATACATGTCTCGCAATATGTATAATGTGTCATTATCTTTTCTAAATGTATAAGGTGCCCAGTGATATGGTTTTACAGTTGTACTGGTGATGTTTAGATCATGGCATGTGTTAACACCATTGCATTACAAATATGTATCACGCCACTGTGCGATAACTTGTTTTATTAATTATAAAGAAAATGGTGGCTACAACAATGTGCTTCATGTTTCTCCACCTTTTTTGGTCAGCAAACAGGTTGGTCACCTTCCAGTGTTCATAGAGACCAGCTACAAGATCCATACCATGATTAACACGGTGATAATTCACGTGACTTATTTAATTTTCATCTAGCTTTACATTGATTTGCATAGAGCACAGTTTTTACTGCCTATAGGTTCCTCTATAATCTGTCTATAACTATAACTAATGGTGGTAGTATTTATAAAGTGTTAGACTTACCTCATCCCTGAGGACTAGCAGACCTCATCGGACACTGGTCCCTCACATTAAAAGTTAGGTGCAGTGCATTGTCATTGTGGACCAAAATAATTCCCTTGCCTTCCTTGGAACATGTTTTATAAGTAAGTTTGCAGACCTTATATTTGCATAATGTTTTAATTATATATACAAATTAACCCCATGGGCTAGATTCACTAATGTTTTACTCTCTACTCACTTTTTTACAGTTTGTTACTACAGTGATTGCAAATTATCATGTGGGTGAATGGGCAACTGCAAAGGTGCGATGGATGACAAATTACATTTTTATTTGATTACAGAAGAGCCCTAAATATAATACAAGTCATGCACAAATTCATAATACATGCGATCTCCAGGTTACAAAAGATCCAACCGAAAAACGATCTCTACTTATGAAAGGGCTCCCAAGGCTTTCTGTATGCGTTTCTTTATGTTCTGTTTGTTTGGATTAAAAGAAAGAGCACAATAGTTGCTTTAACTTATTATTAGAGTACAGGGGTATTATGATTATTACACTGTATTATTATTACCACATATGAGCCATTAGAGTATTGTTACAATTATTATTATTATTTTTATTTTTCAGAGATCTGTCTTACATACACATTTGACTTAAGAACGTTCTCAGGAATGGATCTTGTCCTTAACCCGGGGACCATCTATACTTACCGGTAATTATATGTGCCATGGAATAGACTTGTAATAGAAGTAAAATCAGCTGATAAAATCAAATAGATCCCTGCAATAATTAAGAATTAGGTACAAAAGACAATAATGTATACATTTTTTTTGTACTTTTTAAAACATTTTGTCCATTATCTTGTTTACTTATTCAAACTATATAGAAACAACATTTCCACTTAGGTCATTTAATTGTAGTTATATACTCCCATTTACATAATGAGTAACATATGACATAATATCAAAGCACTAATGCAGGGGTTCTTAACTTGTGAGGTGTGCTTCCCCTGGGGAGTTGCAAAGGTATTAGTGAGGAGGTGTGACATTCTTCATTAACATTTTTGTAATTGCTTTTTTTAGAATCAAGTTTAGTTACAGTCGAGTCACGATATCCAGATTAAAAAAAGTCAGAGGCATCCGGATAATCAATATTTGTTTAATCGAAGTGTTCTGTAAAATGAAGACTGCTGTTATCGTGTGCGGTTGTGTTTGATAGGATTAAAACTAACTGTCCAATAATTTAATCTTGTACCAAAGCCCCATGCCAGAAAGGACTCTCACAATACTTGCTTACAGTAATTGCAAGAACAGTAGAAGAGTAGTCACACAAAGGCAAGAAATCTGTTGGATTCCAGGCATGACCTGTGGCTAGCTTTGTCTAAAATTGTACCCCGAATTTGTGGTTTCATTGATCAGAAGCAGCAATAAGTATCTCATTAAATGACGCAGAGGAATTTAAGTGACTTCATAATTATGCTAGAAGACAAAAATATGTTGTTCTGTGTATCTGAAGATAAAAAATAAAAAATTCTATGCCATTTATGTAATTTATCCATTTTTTATTACTTTTGGAAAGGAGGGGAGGTGTGAATTTTAAGTTTATTTTCTGGGGAGGTATGAGACTAAAAAGGTTAAGAACCCCTGCTCTAATGTAAATCCTGAATTTGTATATTGACAAATGCCAATTTTGCACCTGTAATGTGCTATTTCTCATATCTACTAAACAGCATATTCTTCAATGAATATTACTGTCAAATATTCTCTTTAATAAAATTATTTGTTAATTATTTTAAATTATTAATTAATTAACTGACATATTATATATTTAAGAGTACAAAGCTTGTATGATTTATCCAGAATGGGAAGTATTTCAGTAATAATAGATACGCAGTAAGAAAAACATTGCAACTGTTTGTGATGATTCTGTTAAAACTGAAGTGCCAGTGTAACTTCAGATGACCTGAACTCAATCGATTGTTGATCATAAATATCTTGCAATGATGGCAAATTGCTTCATAAAGTTGCACATCAATTCTGTGAGCTAAAGGTAATAACACCACCAATAAAATATTGAAAGAAGCAATATAACCCTAGATTCACTAAACTTTGCAAGGGCAGTGAAATGCTTCACTGAAGGATGCAATGGCTATTTTGGGTAAGGGGGAATTTCTATTACACCCTTTGTGAACCACTTAGCATCTTTTGATTTTTTTTTTTTTTATCAAAGGCATATTTAGTTACAGGAAAAAGCATACTATTAATATTTGCAATAAGACAGTATTTCATATAAATAAACTACATTTATCCTCCTAGCAGTAACAGTGCAGTATGAAAGCTGAACCTTGCTATTGAGTGTAAAACAAAAGCCTTGAAATAAAGTTGCAGGTATGTTTCACAGACTAATAGTAATATAGAAGCAACCTTTAAAAGGCACATCAAATTCTCACATTTTTAGCCAGGCACTTAAAAGAGCATTTATAAATTATAACTATAATACATTTATAATAATTGAATTTGTAATAAACAAATTGTACTGTCGATGTTGGAAAATTACAGTTATTTCCAGAGTAAAGAGTTTTTTTTTTTTTTTTTAATCTTATGGCATCCCTATACCGATTTCATAAAATGTTTATACAACATTATGATAGGTACAAATATAGGCCTGTGCCTACTTTTGGGTTAAATTCCTTAAACTTGCAATATTCGTTAGAGGTTAAAAGTTAAACACAATCCACCCTTCTTTGTAGCATCATGCTCTGTATAATACTAGGATGGAAAGTATAGTGAGGCTATTATTTTGCCTAAACCTTCTTCCAAATGAGATATGCAGAGCCTCCTTCAAGTTTCTGATATCTGCTTTACTTCTGCTTTACCATTTTAAATCCTTGGTGTACATAACTGAATTTAAGAGTTATAATTGTTTACTTTAACTTGTAATTGTCTACATTTTTAATTTAAAGGCTCAATATGTTTAAAACTATATCTGAACTTTTAGCAAAAAATAAAACAAAAATTTCAGCATACCTGTCACTGGACTGGGACCATAGCGAGTACTCATCAGTCATATTAACAAGCTTCTTCACAGATGTATTATCTCCTCCTAGAGGATGAGCTGGGGAATGGTCTCTACACACAGCTTGTGTCTACCATGTTTTGTAAACATTTTGATAAATATAGATGTAAAGATTTTTATGAAGATTAAACGTGATCTTTATTAATCTTTCATAACCTTTTATATCTTCTTTCACAAATAATATTTCTCATTTAAAAATATGTATTTATGCATAATAAAAAGTTTTGGAATTCCATATCAGGTGTGAACTGCATTAACATACTGAATAATCTAACTGGAAATATTAAATTAACTCAATTTCTCATTAACTATTGAAAGTTGCTTTAGCATTTGCACCAGTCTATTCCTCTCATGTTTAAATTACTTATTGTAACCGCTGTCAAGACCTAGTCTTCTGATGGGGCCTGAATCAATAGTAATCCTACCCCTTAGGTCTATGATCCATTTCAATATACAATCACATGGATTGGCTAGATGCTATGTAATATTCACACAAACACTTCTTCTCAATAAAACACACAATGTATATGTGTTCCAAAAAGTGCAAAAGCATAAGCGGGCATTATTCTCTGATGCCCCTTCTTATATCGCTGAACAACAATGCAAAGTCATACTTAGTTTAACAAGACAAACCAACAATACACAACTTGAGAACTTAGTAGTTCCCCAGGTGTTGGTGGGTGCCAGTACTTCAGGCTCCAAGAATGGGTGATCTATGTAACCATCTTATCACTCAAAGTACACAAAGCATGGGCAAGAGCATCTTTATCTTGACTACTCATTACCCACTATAAATAACACACAGATTAACAATCTCAACACTGACAAAATTAATATATTAACAGATACAAATGAAGTGATAAAATATGACATATGATAGGGTACATATGCTGTTTTATTTTGCTGAGACATGTTCCGGATGGTGTAATAAAATCACTATGCATATGAAATGATAGGTCACAAAATGTATATATATATATTTATAACATGCATTTTCAGTCATTTAGCTGAAATGTCAGACCTCAATAATTTCCCTGAAGGTAAAAACTCTGGGTTAATTTAATGCATCAGGAATACAGTCTTCTGCACTGGTATCCTAGATGGATGATGGATGGATGGATGGATGGATAGATACTGGAGTGTGGCTCCATAGAATCTAGTAGATTATATAAAAAATTACGACAACTCACATAGAATGACTAATATGGCGGGGTACATAAGAGATTTATTATTGATATGCTATACCAATCATACTTACAAAAAACTGTATTGATTAAAAAAATAGAATTAGATTAGCTAAGTCTACATTCCAAGATCAACTGCAAGCCTTCACAATGGGGGCAAAGCATAGGAAGAGAACAGCAGATTGTGACAACCACAAATCATAATTATAATCATAACAATGACTTTGCAGTAATCTTGTGTATCATATAATCGGAAATAAATGAGAGAAAAAAAGAATGGACAGAAACCGGTCACAAAATTGTGTCACTTAATTTTGTCATGCATTATCACCTATAGTACCAAAAAAGGATGAAATGCTTTTAAACCAGGATTAACAAAATTAAAACTAAATAAAAACCAATTACAGTAAAGCACAACATTATGACCAATATAAAAATACAAAAAATATACAGTTTACTGGATTTGAACCTACTACTTCCTCTGGTATGATTTCATACTTATCTGTTACTCTGTCTGTAAAGTATAAATACATAGTTGTAATATCCATAAACAATTATTTTCTATAAAATGACAGGTATTCGTATTAGAATATAGTTACTTTCTACAAATTCTTCATGATACGCAATTGCATGAGAGAGCACATGATTATGGAAGAAAACTAGGAAGAAAACCTCTCAATTTGAATTACATTTTATTGATATCAAAATAATCTAAAGTAATTCCTTTCCATTTGAAAATAATAATGTGCCTTGTATGTTTGATGGTGTAAGGTTGTGAGGAAGTGACTGAATGATGGTAGTTCTTATGTAAAATGATGTCTGCTTTGGGTTTTGCAAAAAGAGTGATAGTGGTTGCTGTATCTTTGTGTGATTACATTGCCCTAGGGTCTGCTTTGAGCACCACTTTACATAGTTACATAGTTACATAGGCCCTCATTCTATTATCGGCCGTAAATCGTCCATAAGGCTGCGATTCCTTGCGGGGGTTCTGTTAACTCGCGATTCTATTATACGGCCCCGCAAGGATCTCCTTTTACGGCCGGCCGCATATCTTGAAACCGGCCGTAAACTCTGAAATCTAAAAACGCAAAAATAAATTCAAGCCTGCACAGTACAGCTCTGTAAATGCTAGGGATCATATTGGGGGACATGAGGATTAAAAGGAACCCACTCTCAAGCTTGCACATCAGCCCAAACCCGAGTTCAAATTAACTGTTTATTTTCCGGCTGCGGCGTGGGCGTGTCTGAGGTGCTCCAAGCACTCTGGACTTTTTACATGGATATTTTACGGATATTAAAAATAAAATATTTTACGGATTTGAGTACAGGATAATTATGTGCTATTTTTTCTAACACCTAAAATCCCTTTATAGTCTTCTCAAAGTGCAGGATGGCTTTATTTGAGCTATTTTATGTGCTTAATTGGTGCTAGCGGGACCTCTTTCCTGCAAGTAAGCTGCGGCTCGCTTTTAGCCTTGCAGAGAGGTTTCCCGGAGCAATTGAATTGCAAATAGGAATTTCTTACGGCCGAAACTCTTGCGGCCGTGTTAGATCAAAGGCTTTCCTCGGCCGCAAGAGATAGCAAGGCACCGGCCACAAGCCTGCCGGAGCCCCCGGCCGTAAGGGAATAGAATAGCCGAATAGCTTGCGGCCGGTCCTTCCGGCCCCGCAACGGCTGCGGCCGCTAATAGAATGAGGCCCATAGTAATTAAGGTTAAAAAAGACTTTCAGTCCATCAAGTTCAACCTGTTAAGATCTCCTCTGATCTGCAATATGCTGATTAGTTATTAATTAATTAGTTATTAATTAATTATTAATCAATTCTTTAATTATTTGTTTTTAATTATTTTTATTTTAAATTATTAATTAATCCAGAGGAATGCAAACAGATAAAAAAATAAATAAGTGAAACTTAGCCAATCGTCTCAAAGGGAAAAAATAAATTCTTTCCTGACCCCAGATACTGGTCAGATTTCTCCCTGGATCAATACTCTCTTTCTCTAAATGTCCAGGATAACCCTGAATTTCCTTTTTAATTATAAATAAATCCAGTCTCTCTTTTGAATCCGCTGTCACCACCTCCTCTGGTAGAGAATTCCACAGATTAACCACCCTTACTGTGAAGAACCCTTTTCTTTCCTTAAGGTGGAATATTTTTACTTCTAACCTCAAGGGATGTCCTCTTGTCAGTTGAAAACCCCTTGGCACAAATGCTCCCCTGACAAATCTTTATACTGACCCTGGATGTATTTATATAAGGTTATCATATCTCCTCTTAGACACCTTTTTTTCTAGAGAAAATAAGTTTAATGCGGTGGGGTAAAAAGAATATTTAAAACAAAACACACATATAGCCAGATAGAGATTATCATAAACTGTCAAAACTTTATTGGTTGCTGTAGTATGGAAATAGACCTTTTGAGGCTTAATATCGTGTTAGTACACACTCAATCTATGTAGTCTGACATAGTAAAATTTAAGACAATTTAAGGCCATATGATGGGACATATTCTTCCCTTGCAATGGTTGTCTCCATATTCAACTGTATTTTTGGCACTTTTACATGCTAATGATTAATAGGTAACCATTTACAACAAGACATAATGATATAACATTATATGGATACATTCACTTAATGACTTATCAATTCAGCATCTGATATCCTGAAGTAAATCAAAGGTTTAATAAGTAGGACTGCTGTTTTATGAATTTTATTAGACCAATATGCATTTACAATTTTATGAATATTATTCACTATTTAAGAGTGATGGGAGGTATTTTTTTTCAAATTCTGTGAATATCTGGTTAATTGACTTGCTGAATTCTGACCACTGATTGACTTTTAGACCAGAAGATTTACTTGAAAGACAATCACTTATGGTTGAATACAAGTTGAAATAGTTCCTAGATATAGCTGAAGCAATCTCTGTTCCCTTCATTATGAATGAGCCAATACCCAAACCCAAAGTGTTACAATCTGTGCTCAGAAAAGTTTATTTGATAATACTAGTGTTACTCACCCAAAAAACAAATACATTGCACTGAGCAGGCTTATGTTAACTTTGACAGCTACAACTCTATATGCAGTTTTCACTTTAATAGGATATGAAACCTGCACATGAACTTGCAGTTTAATGGAAAATGTAATTAAGAATACAACTTAGCACATGCACTTAATTATCAGGTATCATTGAATAACTAGTTTAACTCCTAATCACATTTATCATTAATCAAATAACTCAATCAATAGGGGATAAAAAAAAATATCAGTGAGCAGAAATGTTATCTACTAACGTAGTTAAATATACATTATTTAATATAAATGTTATTATGACCAAGTTAAATTGAATAACTATATAACTATATAACTGGATTTAAAGTTACATTTGATGGTAATACAGAAAAGAAAGCCATATAAATCTATATAAGATGTGTCAGATTTTTTTTTAATGAGACCTAGTTCTGATAGATTAAAGAAATAAATATTTCTCAAATCAGCTCTTCTTTACTTTAGGATTTACAACATATCTAATGATTATTTCAACATAGCCCACACTATCTCTATTGGTTTGGGTATAGTGCACTTGTAAAAAAGACATACATTACTGTTAACATTCTCACTCCATACAGATGACAGTTTTATGACGTTTGGAGATACATACTATTTTGTATGAAAACCAGCCCATGAGGGTTAAGGCAGTGCTGGAAAATAATGGTGGCCACACAAAATATTAACACTTTGGGCCCAATTTGGATATTTCCACTTAGGGGTGTACTCACTTTTGTTGCCAAAAGTTTAGACATTAATGGCTGGTTAGAGTTATTTTGAGGGGACAGCAAATGTACACTGCCATACAGACTGTACACTTACTACTTTACATTGTAGCAGAGTGTCATATCTTCAGTGTTGTCACAGGAAAATATATAATACAGCATTTACAAAAATGTGAGGGGTGTACTCACTTTTGTGAGATACTGTATATTTCTAGGATGAGGAATTCCCTACCTATGTGTGTGCATAATGTTCTATGAGAATACATTCCCTGCCTGAGTGTGTATATATATTCCAATATATGTATTTCCATGAGTCTAATACTTCTGCATCTGTATAAATGTATTTTTTTAAGTATAAACACCCCTTCCTCTGTTTATATTTATTTCTAAAAAAATGTTGGAAAATACTGTATATAGCCACAGGCATAGGCATTCATAATCATGGTACTCTATCCAAACACAGACAGGAGTACCTCATTAACTTAATATATATATATATATATATATATATATATATATATATATATATATATACGGTATATATATATATATATATACATATATATATATATATATATATATATATATATATATATATATATACATACAATCAGCATGTAGAAATCTGTAATACTACTTACTAAATCCAATGAGCTTTGACAGTCCTTTCACTAACTGTCTCCGTTCCCTGAACAACTTCCTGACTGATCTGGGCTTTCTCCTCCATGAGCAGCCCCTCCCCTCTCCATTGACACACAGTGTGTGTATGACAAGACAGCATGTGTAAGAGCACCCCCTGTATGTTAGGGCGTTTGTAACAAACGTCCAGCAGCTCTCATTAGAGCTGCCCATGAGAGACGGGATCTAGCCTCTCTGCTTCACTTGCTTAACTGTGCGGGGAGATTCAGGACTCTATCCTAGAGCACAGACAATAGGAGATCAGTAGCTCACCCTTTTTTGAGACAGAATGGGAGAGGTCGTGGTTCAAATAATTTGTCAGTCACTAACAAAAGGTAATAATGATAATAGTAACAATAATAAAACATATTAATTCAAATAATTATTATTATTATTATTATTATCTTTATTTATATCGCGCCAACATATTCCGTAGCGCTGTACAGGGGTTGAGTACATAGCAGAAAACAAATTAAACACCTTGTAAAGAATGGAGGGCCCTGTTTTTGAGCATAAAATCAAATGTACATAGAGCTTGTTTCCAAGGCCATATAATATATATAATATCAAATATTTCCACAGGCAGCTATCATTTTGGGAGGGCTGTTGCCCAATTGCCCCAATGAACCAGCCACCCTGAGGAAAACAATGAAAAAGACCCTATTTAACTGATACATTGTATATATGTATAAGTAGTATATATATATATATATATATATATATATATATATATATATATGTATACATTTATTATCATACTGACAGAAAACACTTGCTAATAATTTAAATATATATAAAAAGTTGGACAGAGTAAGCCATTCAAATTTTATAGAGTTATTTTGCTGTCACCAAAAAACAAAAGAAGGAATTATCAAAAGCAGTGGTGGCTGGAGCGGAAAACTGAGACCTGGCCCCTCCACTTACATTAACTCCACCCAACAGTAAAAAATCCTCCCCTTCACAACATGTTACCACAACATATATAGACCCTGCCTAGTGACACAGTCTCCACCCACAAAAGTGATCTCATAGAGAAAGACAAGGATAGAGATGGAGTGGGGGGATAGTGAGAGAGATGGATAGAGAGAGATAGAGGGATAGAGAGTGAGAGGAAGGGATAGAAAGAGGGGAAGAGATAGAGAGAGAGAAAGAGATAGAGAAAGAGGAAGATGGAAAGTTAGTGAGAGAAATTATATGCCTCTCCTTCTATCCCACATCTCTGAGCCTAGGTCAGGTATTTTACAACTGAGACAATAATGATACAAGCAGATACTATAATAGCAGCTAATATACGGAGAGAGTAAAACTGCATACATAGTGATATAAATAAATAAATAATTTGTTAAATTAGCAAATAGATTAATTAAACAAATAGAGACTAAAAGAACGTGGGAGGAACATCTTGAACCTACAGGACAGGGTGATAATTCACCAACAACAGACCAGAACAAGAAAGTTGCACCCCAAGTTGGTTCTGCATGACTCAGTACTGTTTTGTTTCTCCCTCCATTTTAAAAATGATTATCTTTAAAAAATACATTGGAATAAATCTATGTGTTTGTAAACAATATTAAAAAATATATATTTATTCAGTTTATAGGCTACCTTTACATAAATAATATTGTTGCAAAAAACATATTGGAGTGGTTAATTAGCATATATTTCTAATTCTGCTCCTTCACACACAAAAGCACATTTATATACACATATACACACATATATATATATATATATATATATATATATATATATATATATAAATATATATATATACACACATTATATATATCTTACACATGCAATAAGAGATCTCCCCAATAGTAAGTATACCCTCTCCTTATAAATAAATATGGACATAGAGACTAAGACACAGGACCCCTTCTGGATCGCTACCTTGTCATGGTGAATGGGCTTGTTACCTCCATGAAGCTGTGAGCTATATCATGAAGGGTCACCCAAGATGGGCAGGTCATTTTAGAGAGGTCAGAAAAAATGCAGTCTACTGGAGTAGGAACTGGCAACCCGCTCCAGGATCTTTGCCATGAAAACCATATGGATAAGCATAACCAGAAACACTGTGCTTCATCCATGCGGTCACTGAGAGTCAGACACGACTGAAAGACAGAGCAACAACAGCAAGACACAAGCTTGGTGTGTGGAGCAGGGTAGTCAGAATCAATAAGACCACCAGAGAATTGAGAAAACTGAAGCTTTACATGCAGCTCCTATCTGAATGCACTGTGAGCTTGGAGTCTTCTTTGTTTTTCTTCAATAAACTTTATTGAGATTGCACCAATGTATTAATTTCCGGGGGGACTGATTGGATGATGCTGCGTTTGACAGACAGGTTCTGCTCTATCTATTATAGCACAGTTTGAGCATAGACCCAGATCTGTATTACTATGCAAGTCAACAGCAGGGAGCTAGATGTGATGTCAGTGTGTTTAACTGCAGCACAGAGGGTTTTGAAATTTAAAATGACAGCAGCAGCTTTTTAAAAAAACAGTATATTGAACATGATAAAACATTTATTTTTATTATATCAATTATAAAATTAAGTAAGTAATGGTGGGATGAAGTCAGTGCATTAATTTGGGCGGGGGGGGGGGGCGATTGCCCATTTGCCCCTATGCACCAGCCGCCCATGATCAATTATCCTCCCATGTTGTGGGTTGATTCTGTGATTCAATACAGTTTTTTTCATTAGAACCCATTCAGCTAAGGAATGTATCTTTTTTTTATCTTAGAGCACTGACATATTTTTGGGGAGTACTTCCATCAAAAGTATGAAAAGGAAATATTGTTCGAATTAATCTTATATATTATGCTTATATAACCTTCATAAAATTTAGTCCAAATACGTCTACATTGAAAGAGCCTGCTGCCACTCAGTAGATGTTATAGATTGTAACAGAGTCATGCAGGTTCAGCGCAATAATTCCAGTAAAAAGGAATATTATTCAATTAGGCATGTTTAAACTGACCACTCATTTATTGATGCATCACACATTTATACACAGCCCAGTTCTTTCATTCTCCACCAGCCCCCACCCTGACCATGTGTGGAGACCTGTCCATCAGTGATGTCAACTGCCCACTCATACCCCTTGATCCTGGAGTTTACTACCCAGGCTAATTGGCCCTTTGATCATGGCCTCACAGGGGGTATCTGATCAGATCACGAGTGAAGACACTTAGTCTTTGACGTACAGAACCCTCTATACAACCAGCATGCACCTAAGTGTTTACAGACCCCTGGTGCCAGTCACATCTTCCCCCACTGTACTAGATTCCCTACAACCAAGCACCTCATAACTGGGGACCTCTCTGCCCCAGGGACCCTGGTAATACAATATATTAAACTCACTGTGAAAAATGCAGCATTTCAATACCAAACATGCCTGGGTACCACAATTATTTCAATAAATTACACAATAATAAAATAATTCCTGCCTGTTAAGGCCACATACACTGTTCTATATATAATACACATACATACAATAACTCAATAATGTGGCCCCCTCCATGTACAACATGGCTTACCTACACAATCATAATTGTACATCACATATTACAAATATAACATGGCTCATCACAAACAGATGGCTGACAGTAAAACATGACCCACAATACACAATATTGCTGTCAAACACAAACAACGGTATTCAGGGGTGTGGGCATTGTTCTCATTGGGAAAGGGAAAGGGCCAGGTTCGCTCAGGGCCATAGTCCCCAAAAGTCCAGTGGGCTGTCTTGGACATCATACCTTGGATTGATTTGACCATGTTCATATGCATTACTATTGACCCTGATTCTGCATCAAGCTTTACCAATTCCAATATTACAAATAACATGGGCCAAGCAATGGTTTCTCTTGGTGTTGGGAAAGCTGTTTCACTCCAGATACAAAGCAAAGTGACCCATCCCCTCTCATAGCATTTAACTCCCTTTTGCATACAGCTGGAGACAAATTGAGAGGACCATGACTCTGACATCTTTGAATTCTCAATCATCTCAATGAGGCCTTACTTGAACTTTCTGAGCACAGGTAAGTGGGATCTTCGTGCTTTCAGAGCAAGAGAAGGTACTCTTCATGCAGAATTGCTCTACCAGGCTGATGTAACAGTCCTTAGGGAAGCAGAGAAGTATTCTTAGGCATCTTAGTAATCACTCCTCATCAGTATTATCAAAAAGAAGAAAGGGTTTGAACAGAATAGAAAAACCTGACAGACACTAAAATACATAGCCAAATCTACTCTTCACACAAACCCCATCTCAGACATTACACAAGGCCAAGCCTCCTGTGATTACTTTCCAAAAGCCAATCAGTGACCAGTGACTAGAATGTGAGCTCTCCAGTGAAGGCCACCACAGTATTCTCCAAAAGGGGCAGAGTTTGGCCTGGCACTCTAATGTCGTTGGAGGAGTGTCAAGCTTCCAATATAGTTTTCAAGCACAAACTGGGTAGTATGTGATTTACTCTCATGAATGAAACTACTCCCATGATTATTATGCATCCTTGCCTATTCTTGCTTGCCAGCCAGTGGTTCACAAGTTCAATAAGCTTTAAGACCCGATGTCACTTTTTTTACAACCGCTAGATTCATTCCCCCAGAATTAATTTTCTTCAAAAGAAGAAAAGCTAAACTGGGCTAAAATTATACCAAAGCTCTACCAAACATGACTCGTGAAGCTAAATCAGAACACAGAGCATTGGTGGGCAGCATCACTTCTTATACAAGACCAAACTAAAATTCTAATCCATTCTCTCATCATATCTTAACTATTGCAAATCGCTCCTTGCTGGCCTCTCCATCAACCGTCTGCCCCTACTCCATTCCAAAGGTAACACCTTCGTTATTCTCATCTACCATACTCAACTTAGTGTCTGCAGCACCTCTATGTCAGGCACTCCACTGGCTTCCCATTGCCTCTGGAATAAAAATTAAAACCACTAATGTACAGTATAAAGCCATCAACAATAATGCAACCCCTTAAATCTCTGCTCTTGTCTCAAAATACTCTCCCATCTGCTCTCTTTGTTCTGCTAATGGCCTTCTTCTTTCCTCCTCTCTTATCACCAGCATATTGTCACTCACAATCAACAGTGCAACACATAACCACCTCTATTGCTTGGGCCTATTACCTTACAACTGCCATCTTGCATCTATCCCCCTCCTGTATTACACCCAAACCCAGATTATTATTTTTACCTTGTACTTAACCCCTTTATAGCTCTATGGAATAGGTTGGTAATTCACAAATAAAGGATATTAATAATAATAATAATAATAATAATAATAATAATAAATGGCATATGCAGGTATCTCACAGCATCAGTTGCTTGATATTTATAGATAATTCTGCTGGTATGCGATGCACTTGTCTGTGTAATAATAGTGTAAAAGGAGTATGGAGTCTTTTACTTCCCTAAGACTCCAACCAGCAGATAGGGCTTTGTGAGAAGTAAAGTGAGCCCGGAGAAACTATAGCTTAGTATGATACATTTGTCAGTTGATACTTTCTCCAATAACGTCAGGTGGCAGATGTTTTAATAAGGCATTGGTCATTAAAGGACAACTGTGGTAAATTTTCTATCTGGTCTATGGAATAGCTAATGGGCAAAAAGTTTTAGAAAGCAAAAATCTAGCCATTGAATTATTATCTTTTATATCAAAATATTCTTTGTTGCAGGCATCCATTTTCTTTAATTAAATAATTCAGTGTATTAATCTTTCTTGAGGGCGTACTTCTACTGGAATCTCTGGCAGCTGTAGATATCAAATTAAAGGACCACAAAAGTCATAATATGTACTGTGCACCATCAATTAGAGGGTGCAAAATAATGTGGAATTTTTTTTGACATTTTTAAAATTGGCCAAAAAATGTACTTAAATATTGTCATTTTATTTGGACCTGTGAAGCCCTCCCACAACGGTTATACATTGTATTGTAGATTTACACTATACTTGAGAGCAGAGTGTGGTGATAGGTGATAAGTAATTTGCGGGAAGCAATTTGTTTTTAAGGTTTGATTCCCCTGCCTTCCACTTGTTTTTTTCTTTTGTTTAACTAATGTACTTATCTATTTATAAATATCAATCATATGTGTGGTAAAAATGCATTAGTCAATTTAAAAAAAAGTGGTAGACATTGATTTAGAACCAACGACTTAAACCACTACACAGCACACTCTTGCTTTAAAAAATAAGTATGAACTGTAAACTAATTTCATCATTTGAACTATATATATTGAATAATTATGTGAACTTGTTATTACTAGTTAATTATATATATATATATAGATATATATATATATATATTTATTTATTAATATATATATATATATATATATATATATATATATATATTTAAATAAACAAAAAAATCCTAAAACATAAAGTACATATTTCTGATTTTTAAACCGTAAATAAAGAAAGTGTCCTTATGAGGATTTGAAGCCAGGCCCTTTTCCACCACAGACAGCAACCTTAACTACTATGCCAACTGCTATGCTGCTGCTCCACCTGCTAGATTAGGTACAAATCACTTAGCCACTGCCTTCATAGCTTCTACACCTGGTTCTCGTTAATAAGATGCAACACACTGAAATAGCCTGTCTGCAATTGATCATAACTTTATTAATTCAGCATCAATTTTAAAAATTAAAACACTTTTCTGCATGTTTTTTTTCTCTATCTAATGGTGCAGAGCACATATGGGGGCCTTTGAGGCCCTTTTAACATTGTGTAGATAAAAGCTTCCTGTTCAATCAACCTCGAGAATTAATCTCCACAGCAGCATGATTGCACATACAAAGTAATAATTAAAGTTTGCATTATTTGTTTTAATATTCTAAAAGCATCTTGCCTATTTTCAAGTTTAGTTCATCAAAAAGGTAAATTTCAAATATGTGATCACAGTGGTTCTTTAATAAAATTGTTATCCAATGATTTAAAAAAAATAAATAATAATAATACTTCAGTTGAACTGCATATCTCTACCCCTTATGAACATAGTCAGTAAATATACTGTTTTGAAAAAATATACTTAAAAGTAGGCTACATTTAAAAATAATAATAATAATAATAATATGGCCTCTGTTTGCTGCTGTGAAATCTACCCTTTTGATTTCTTCTGATCCACTTTCTGAGACAGAAGGATACTTTGGATACACATGCACAAAAGGAATGAAGCATGTACAACTGCTAGTGCTAATTAAGAGTAATAGAAGGCACATTAGTTAACAAGGACACACCATACTGCAAAACTAACAGACAAAATCAGTAAATGGCATCCTGCAGTAAAAATGTATAGAATATTAAAGAAATATGAAGGCTGTTTATCTATTATTTATTTATCATTGTGTTCATTCATATGACCCCAGATTTGGGGAACCAGGCGCACTCCAATTTCCTCTCTCTGGGTCGTGACTTTTTGTGTTCAAGATCTCAGCATTCCCAGCAATAGTTAGGGCACAATACCAACATCTGTTCCCTTGCTTAATACAAGCAGACTGACTTTTTAATCTTTTCCTTCAGATACATTTTACAGATATCACAAAACACCATCCCCAGTTCTATAGCCAAAACCCAATCTCTAGTTCCTAGATCTCATTTTACAGAAGGAAATAAGCGAACCTCACCCTTTATGGCTATCTGAGCCCAGGGAGGATACATGCCTGGCCACTCTCCGTAGTCATATATAGACATAAATTCCTGTCAAAACTTAATCCTTTATCCCATTCATGACTGAATTAACTTTATATTATATAAGCATATCCTAGGGCCTACTTCTAACACCAATACATTATTTATACTGTTTAAAATTACCCCAAACCACCTTATTACATCAACAGCATATACATTGTGACCAAGAAACCATGACAGTAACTATATGCATACATTACATACATGACAATAACTATATGCACTTATTAATTCTTGACACATAAATAAAAGACAAATTGTTACAATCATCAAAACATATCCCATGGCCATTTGATAGCCTTTGATATTTGCAAACAGATGCAACAGATTCCAAAATATCAGTGTTACTTGTGGGGGTGCAGGGAAGCCCCAAAGTCATGACATCCATTATAAATCTTAGTTGTTTAAAATACATTATAGAAAAAAACTGAACACAGTAATCCTTAAACAAAGGCTGTTATTGGACATTGTAGACTAAAATTTAGATCACTTGTGATTACTGCACTATGGTATTTTTTTTGTAATGGTAAATAAGGTCATTATCTGTGAACAGGAAAATCATACCTACTGTAATGTATAATACGTTGCAAACATTATCAATTTCAAATATAAAACATTAAATTTGTAATATATTTTTCTTATGGACAATTGAGTTTTATGTGATTATAAACTGAAATGCTAAAATAAATGCATGAAATGGTCATTCGGCATTTTACAGATGTATTGTTCTCACAAACGTACTCATTTTATAAACAAGTCAAATTGTGGTCAGATTTTACTAGCTCGACTGTGTTTCCCACAAACCAGATTTTAAACAATTACATTGTTTCAGTTGTATATCTTTTATGTTAGGCATAGACTAGAAGATAAAAGTCTTAATTTGGGATGCAGAAAGGAAATAATGTTTCCTGTCCCATTTGCCAAGCTAAGTGAGCAAGTCTTCCTGTACAATTAGAATTGTTAATTGATTTGAGAAAACCATGCTTTGAAGGTAGAAAACTGCTGACATTATTTCAGTGGGGATATGCGCTCCCAAGAGAAAGAACAAAGACATACAATTTCTCTCCTTGTTTTGTTGGAAAATACATCTATAAAAACACAGTGAATCATGCAATAAAAACTTTTCTGCTGGTATCATAAATCTCTGATAATAAAAATTTCATTGTTGAAACAATAAAATAGAGTTTTATTATAACAGAGAGTATCCACCTAAACATTGTCCTTTTAGCTTTCTTGAGTTAAATGTATGCACAGTTTTACAGTCTATAAACAGATCTGGAATAAAAGTTAATAAATGTCAAAATTTGCATTTCAAAAAATTCTTGCTGCATTTTAGGGAAGATCAATCTATGAACCTTTCAACATTATGTCAAATGAAATGCTAATTGTACCTTTAGGAATTTCAGAGACAGTGACAAGAAACTAAATGCTCTGTTCCTTTGCATCAGCAAGTCATAGATAATTGTATATCTACTCTTTACTCTTCTGAACTTCTAAAAAAAAAAAAGAAGCTACAAAGAAAAAAGGTTTTTCTTTAACTCTGCAAGGTAAACTCCTTCAGCCACCCTTCATCAATCTGTTTTCAAATAAATTGTGTTAACATGTTGACAATGGACAAATCACAGAGTACTGCATTTATTCATTTTATAATAGGTTTGTCAAATGAGCTTCCACGGGAGAGATTTAAGAGTGAGAAAATGTTCCAAACAATAGCGAAAAGAGAAAAGAAGTAATAATGGAACTACTGTATAAACATTTCCCCTTTTTGTCATCCCATTTGATCTCCAATAAATCTTGTTGTTTAAAAGGGTTAATGTGGAACCATGTTCCTTGTGCTGCTTAAAAAATGTACTTTTAATCATAAACAGAATTTGTGTTATCATAATTTTCTTTGATTTCTTTTGCCCTTTATAAACATTATTTATATAGCTGTATTTTCTTCATTAAAGAGGGAGCTCAGAACATTTGGCTAATTAGAAAGAGTTTGTAAATGAATGGCATATCACATACCAATATAAAATCAACTAAATGTCACAGAATTAAGTATTAAATAGGTTATGGACCAGACAGACATTTAAATAGCAACAGATACTTGAAAACTAGTAAAATTTAATATGTGGTTAATCTAGGTAAAATTGCTGACAATTATTAATATTATTATTTTTATTATCATTATTTTAATAATACTAATACTAATAATACTTTATTCATTTTAAATGTAACCTTCTTGGTATCGCCTAACTGCTCTCTGAATGAAAAACATGTCATTTCTATATTAAGCCAAAGAAGAAGAAGGAGTTAGAAAGGCATTTATTTATATGTTTGTTTGTTTGTTTACAAAAAACAAACACAAAACAGTATGAGCAGTATTTTAGTACAAAAAAATCAGGTAAGATAGAATCTGGTAGAAGTAGATAACACAAGCCAAGGGGTGACCTTTCTTGAAGGATTTTACAATGTATTGGTATAACTCCACTCTACTTACACTATACCCAAGTGCCTCTCTGCTGTTGTTACAGAAGCCCTATCATTATCAGAGTCTAAAGATGACAAAAAGGAACTAATTCTGTATCATTCCCAATCATGTTAACATTTTCATTGCCTAGACATCTTCATCATGTCCCGCTTCACCTATAAATCTCATATATTCCTTTCACATACACAAAGCACATATGTATAGGGATTGAGGGAGTTGAGGGGGAGAAAGATTTTTGTGTATATGTATGTGTATAGACCCATTCTGAATTGCTACCCTGTCTAGGTGAAGGGGCTTGTGTACTTCAATGAAGCTGTGAGCTAAAACATGTAGGGTCACCAAGGGCAGGTCATAGTATAGAGGTCAGACAAATTGCGTTCAACTGGAGAAGGAACCCACTCCAGTTTATTTGCCAAGAAAACCTTATGGATAAGCGCAATCAAACACAAGATGTACTTGGCATGTTCAGGTCCATAGAGTCATGGAGTCAGACACGACTTAACAACTAAGCAGCAACAACAATGTGTATAGAAGATGTTTTGTCGACTGTGTACAATGAGCTGTAACACCCCAAATAAATAATTCTAGCTTTTACACCCATAACAAATGCAATCATTTCTCATTGAAAGGATCCCACCTTACAGGTTTCTTGTGTTGCTGACTTTTTGCCTTCAATAGTGTATCACTTGATAATTCCTGACGATACTATATAACATTGCACACACTACAGTACATGCCATTGTGTCCTGTAAATACCCTACCCCAGAGCTACCAGGACTTTGTTATAAGTACCATAACTCTGTATATTTCTGGTCAATACTATATTTGAGTGCACATACCAACTGAACTTTGACATCAATTTGGTAGCCGGTTATATTATTTCACCAATACTATATACCTGTGAACATAATACCAGAACTCTCCCATCAGTATATTACTTCACCCTATAGTAGACCTTACCCCTATGAGCCTTTGTCAAGACTTTAACTCTGTTTGCCCACTGCCTGCCTAGTAGCTGCCCTTTATCCAGCACTGCTCCAATTCCTTTGTTTGCCAGAACCCTATCCTCTGAGATTTTTCACCTCTAAGGCCCTCATTCCATTGTGATCTGGACAATTGAATAGGGCTTTAAATAAGCACATAACATATATTTTTTTAAAAGTTTTTAGTTAGTGTGCTCATTTAGAGCCCTATTCAATTGGCCAAATTGCAATTGAATGACGGCCTAAGTTAGCCACTTCTACTAGAGCCCCTATGTATATATTATTATTTACAAAAACGGCCTCATAGGCTGAAAATGTGACCTCTGCAAATATTTAACTTGTTAATTAGAATTTTAACACTACAAAGCAAACTCCTGTCAACAAATTCTGGGCAAAGCTGCTTACATTTATATAGCTATAAAGGAAAACCATTTGGAAACATAAACTTTGTTACTTGCAAAAAGGTAATTCTGGTTTTAGAAACCTGGTTTCATAGTTTGCTTTACTCCAGCTATTGTTAAAATATGATCAAATGCTTGTACTTTTAGTATAAATAAAACAAGTGGCTAATAAAAACCATTAAATATAAAAGTAAACATTATTTCTCTCTTTTGTGTGAGAATTTAGTACATGCTTTCACAGCTCAGAGGTTGTTATTAATTTAACATGCCACATTCATAGGTTGCAGCAATATCAGGTTTGATGTATTCATTATTGGCACTCAGTACATTAATCCACACTGAAGTCCGGTAAATCAAAATTATACCATCTGGCTTCCTATTCTTAATGATAAATTTGATGTGGAGGTAATTAAGATTGCTAGGCTTTTGCATTTTAATGTAAAAATTAGAGGATTAAAAAAGCATTTAAAAATGACCAATAGTTAGAATAAACTTACTGACAGGATCTAATTTGTGTACTTGCTAGTAAGGCTTTATTTTAATTAGCTGCCTCAGACTTTGAGCACAAGTTCAAAGAGACAGAAGTTTAGTGATTAAAAGGATGAAGCTGTTAGGTTGATAAATTGACCTAGAAATACACAAAACTTAACTAGCAGACAAATGCATTGATGATTTTGATGCAGATTGCTTTTAATAGTGATAGTGAACCAGATACATTTGTATAAATGTCTTCAAATGATTTTGAACATTTTGTCTTGGATTCTTTTCTCATTTAATACATTTTTAAGAATTCTATGGAATACACAATTTTAATAGCAGAGCTGCAAAATTTCACAGTATGAATTAGAGCAATGCAATATATAAAATGGTGCATTAAACATCTTTGACATTAATGCAACTTGACTTTCTCTTACTATCTACAAATATCATAGCCTTTAAAATTTGCAGATTAACAGCCTCATTAAATTAGCCCTCGTAGTTCCCTCGGTCCTTGCAAAAGACAGTTTTTGCTGTTTGCGAGGACTGATTCCACAATATGTCCCTCACAGCCTCATTTGCAAGATGGCACCCAAAAACATCCGAGAATAGGCTCTGGGAGAGCTATGTAGTAACACACAGCCATAAATCTATGGGGTGAACCTAGCACCTCGAACGAATTCCTACGGGCACAAAAAAGTACCCGCAAGGGATCCTAAAGCCTCTACATGCTGCATCGGAGCAGCCCGACACCACCGTCTGATGGTCCCCCTGCTCCATAAACACATCCCCGATAGGGACCCCTGCAGCATCGCCACATTAACCCCTTGCAGCGGGGGTCCCCGATCGGCATCAATAAGGACCCTGCTGCATTTAAAAGGCCCGTTGCAAACCATTAGCCAATCCAGGCCGCAGAGGTACTGTAAGTACCCCCGCAGCACCAAACATTAACCCCCCTCTATGCTGGGGGTACCCATCGAGACCCTTGAAGTGTCCCCACAATAACCCCTTGCTGCAGGGGTCCATAGGGACACCCGCAGCCCCCCAATATTAACCCCTTGCAGAGGGGGTCTCTGATCGGCATTGATTCAAAATTCAAATTTCCCGCCTTGCGGTCCTTAGAGGATTGTAAAGGTCCTGAAAGAACCTGGACTAAAAAAAATATTTAAAATATTATACCCCCCCAGGAACCTAAAATGAATCCCATCACTCATGGGGCGCTATACAGAGCCTCATGAGCCCTTAATTAACTCTATAACTCATGGGGGTCAATACAGAGCCCCATGAGTCCTTAATTAACTCTATAACTCATGGGGGGCAATACAGACCCCCATAAGCCCGTAATTAACCCTATAACTCCTGGGGCTCTATACAGAGCCCCATGAGACTAAAATGAACCCCCTCAGTCCAATAGGGGTCAATGTAGACCCCAATAGGACACTATTAGCCCCTAGGATAACCCGACAAGTGTTATGAGGGTCCTCCAGGACCCTCATGACAAAGTCTAAACACTACACTACACTATTAACCCTAATTATTACACCATTAACTCCTTAACCATAACTATACCCAATGAACCCATATTAAATCCTATCTAACCATAATTGGGCCTATATAACCCTATCTGAACCTAATATCCCTCACTGGACCTATCTAACCCTTACTGGGCCAATTTAACACCAACTGAGCCTATTTAAACCCATCTAGCCCTATTTAATCACATCCCTTATGGGGGTCTATACACCCTCTATTTAACCCAATCAGTCCCATAAGGGTCCTCATAGGACAATAGGAACCCTATTATTAACCACATAAGTGCCAAGAGGGTCCTCCGGGACCCTCATGACACTAAGTCCCAACACTACACTACACTATTCTCCCCCCAATAAACCACTACATCTAAACTAAGCCCCATCTACCCTAACCTATTAACCCCTACCTACCTAACACTATCTACCTAACCCCCTATTAAACCCCACACCCCATTAATTACACAAAATTAAAAAAGCTAAGGTAGAAAAAATTAATAAAAACTATGTTACCAAAAATAAAAAAAACTAAGGTACAAAAAATAAAAAAGGACATTACAAACCCCCCTCACTACAAAAAAAGAACATCACAAACCCCCCTTCTACAAAAAATAAAAAAAACAATTACACACCTGCAAAGAAAAGGCATACAGAAATATACATAACATTACAGTACATAAATACATACATTACAAATATACCCCTAACTACAATACATGTCCCCCTATCTATACATTGTCCCCCAATACATTACCCCCTATCTATACATAAGCCCCAATCTATACATCACCCCCTATCTATATATTACACCCTATTTATACATAACCTCTATCTATACATTACCCCCTATCTAGACATTACCCCCTATCTATACATAACCCCCTATCTATACATTACCCCGTATCTATATATAACCTCCTATCTAGACATAAACCCCTATCTAGACATAACCCACTATCTATACATTACCCCCTAAATCTAAGCTAAAATAGAATAAAGAAAACCACTTCCCTTTGCATATGTCCCTTCAGATCGCACCCCCTAGGAAAAAAAGAAACATCAAATTAGTACATAATAAACATTACAAATACAGTATTAAACTTACCTTTCCAGATACATCACATTGGTCAAACATAAACACAAATACACAAAACATAAATAAACAATAAACATTATAAGGGGTTATTGGCTGAAGGCATCTGCACCTTCTGATTGGCTGCAGGCTGATTGACAGTGGCAACAGCCAATCAGAAGGTGCAGATGTCAATCGCCCTGTGGGGGGTGCATCCCATTGTGATTGGCTATAGGCAATAGTGCCTTCTGATTATTTAAATTCTGATTGTTTAACACCTTGGCACCTTCTGATTGGCTGAAATTTGATTGACGGCCTTTTCAATCAAACAGCAGGCGCCATTGCAATTTTCTACCGGAAGAGGCTCTGGAGGCCTCATTAGTGACGTGGAGCTCCTCAAGTGCGGAGCTCTGTTAGTTTTTTTTTTTTTTTTTTTAGAGCACAGATACTTCAAGGGCCCAGCCGGGGCAGAAGAGGAGAAGGCCGGGGACATCATGGACTGGTACGTTTTATATTTATAATGTTTATCGTTTATTTATGTTTTGTGTATTTGTGTTTATGTGTGACCAATGTTATGTATCTTTTTTCCAGGGGCCGAGCCGGAGAACAGAAGAAGATGGATGAAGCCATGGTGGAAAGGTGAGTTCAATACTGTATTTGTAATGTTTATTTTTTATATGTAATGTTTAATTGTGTACTAATTTGATGTTTCTTTTTTTCCTAGGGGGTGCAATCTGAAGGGACATCTGCAAAGGTAAGTGGTTTTATGTATTCTATTTTATCTTAGATTTATGGGGTATTGTATAGATATGGGGTTATGTCTAGAAAGGGAGTTATATATAGATAGGGGGATATGTCTAGATAGGGGGTAATTTAGAGATAGGGGATAATATTTAGATAGGGGGAAATGTATTGTAGTTAGGGGTATATTTATAATATCTTTATTACTGTAATGTTATGTATATTTGTGTATGCCTTTTCTTTGCAGGTGTGTAATATTTTTTTTATTTTTTGAAGTGGGAGGTTTGTGATGTTCTTTTTTTGTAGTGAAGGGAGGTTTGTAATGTCCTTTTTTATTTTTTGTACCTTAGGTTTTTTAATTTTGTGTAATTAGTGGGGTTAGGTAGGTAGTGTTAGGTAGGTAGGGGTTAGTTTAGATTTAGAGGTTTATTGAGGGAGAGAAAAGTGTAGTGTAGTGTTGGACTTAGTGTCATGAGGGTCGGTGCTGAAGGACCCTCATTGCACTTATGGAGTTAATAATAGGGTTCTCATTGTCCTATGAGGGTCTTCCTAGACCCTTAAGGGGCTTATTGGGTAAATAGAGGCTTAAGGGGGTCTGTATAGACCCCCATAAGGGATTGAATTAAATAGGGCTAGGTGGGGTTAAATAGGTTCCAGTTAGGGTTATTAGGTTCAGATAGGTTTAAATAGGCACAGTTAGGGTTAGATTGACCCAATAAAGGTTAGATAGGCCTAGTAAGGGTTATTAGGACCAGATAGGGTTAGATAGGTCCAGTTAGGGTGAGATAGGGTTTAATATGGGTTAATGGGGTATAGTTCAGGTTAAGGGGTTAATGGGGTATAGTTAGGGTTAATAGTGTAGTGTAGTGCTTAGAATTTGTTATGGGGGCCCTGGAGGAACATCATGGCACTTGTAAGGTAAACCTAGGTATTAATAGTGTCTTATAGGGATCTATCTAGACCCCTATTGGACTGAGGGGGTTAATATTAGTCTCATGGGGCACTGTATAGAGCCCCATGAGTTATAGGGTTAATTATGGGCTTATGGGGTCTGTATTGACCCCCATGAGTGACAGGGTTAATTAAGGGTTTATGGGGGTCTGTATTAACCCCCATGAGTGACATGTTAATTAAGGGCTTCTGGGGGTCTGTATTGACCCCCATAAGTTATAGGGTTAATTATGGGCTTATGGGGGTCTGTATTGACCCCCATGAGTGACAGGGTTTTAAGGGTTTTTGGGGGTCTGTTTTAACCCCCATGAGTGTCAGGGTTAACTAAGGGCTTATGGGGGTCTGTATTGACCCCCATGAGTGACAGGGTTAATTAAAGGCTTATGAGGGTCAGTATTGACCCCCATAACTTATAGGGTTAATTAAGGGCTTATGGGGATCTGTATTGACCCCCATGAGTTACAGGGTTTAATACGGGCTTATGGGGGTCTGGATTGACCCGCATGAGTGACAGGGTTAATTAAGGGCACATGGGGCTCTGTATAGATCCCCATAAGTGACAGAGTTAATTAAGGGCTCATGGGGTTCTGTATAGAGCCCCATGAGTTATAGTGTTAATTAAGGGCTCAAGGGGCTCTGTATAGAGCCCATGAGTAATGGGGTTAATTTTAGCTGCCTGGGGGATACACCTGCATCAGGGGTTAATATTTTTAGCGGGGGTCCTTTCAGGACCTTTACGGTCCTTTTAGGACCCGTGAGGCGGGAAATTTTAAATTTTAAATGCAGAGGGGTCACGATCGATGCCGATCGGTACCCCCGCTGCAAGGGTTAATATGGGGACACTTTGCCTGATTGATGCCGATTGGGTACCCTCGCTGCAAGGAGTTATTGTGGGGGGCTGCGGGGGTCCCTATGCACCCCCATCCCACCCCTGCAGCAAGAGGTTAATGTGGGGTCACTTCTGGGTCCCAATGGTGACCTTCAGCATATAGGGGGTTAATTTTAGGTGCCAGGAGGGTACTTGGAGTATTCCCCATGCCAGGGCTTGTATGTAAAACTGCTGCGGAGGTCCCATTCAGGACCCCCGGGCCAGTGATGAGGTGTGAAGCTGGCGAGATCATGTCGCAGGCTGTCATTCCTCCTGCATTGTTACTCCGTATTTGACATGGACAGCCCTGCTGCATAGCTCACACGTTGCTCGCAGCAGGGATAATTTAATAGTGCCGTAACTTTTCAAAATTTGAAACACATAGTGCTTAAGTTCAAACCTCGTATATACGAGGCTGGAATTGAATTGGGCCCTATACGTCTTTCCACTTGCTTTGACTTAAGGGATTCAATTGTTTCTTTCCTTTTTTATTTATAGAGACATAATGCACCACTGTTAATTAAAAATATATATGTTTAAACAATTATTGTAAAAAAATAATTAAGTAGCAAAAATATCATAAAGTTATTTTTCAATTAAATCTATATATATAGAGAGAGGCTGGTACCTGGATGCATATATGATATTTTGGTGAAGTATGAGAGGGGCCTCTTACATTTCTGCAAGAAAAGTTATTGCAGTCAACTTTGCAAGCAGTGGACAGAGCTTTTGCACACATTGTTTGGAAGGTTTACATAAGTAAAAACTGTTTTTTTTAATGATGTTTAGTTATGAAATGAAACAATTAGGTACTTTATATTGAATATTAAAATCAGGGAACTGTCCATGTCCCTTTAAGTGAACTAGTGTCAGATAGGCTATTAATAAATAACACGGACATTAAGTTGTATACATGGGCATTATTATACTGTTTTTTCACTAAATTTGAATAATTTGAGCATCGATAATTAGAATACATTTTACTTTCAAATTAGTACCATACTTATAGATTTGAAAATACTGAATTTATCTTTATTAGGAAGGATAGCTGTAATTAAAATGACCATCTTATCCAAAATCACATATATATATTTTAAGACGCCTTCCATTAATAATACTGTTTCATACTATGATCATTTGTTTCTACACCTATATAATAAATACACCTTGGCATTAATGGAAAGATTTAATTACAAATACATATGACCATGAATAAGATCAAGCACATAAATGTTTCAGTACTTTATGTAGTTATGTTGTATGAGTTATGTATTGTAATAAGAATCCTTCATAATTGTTGAATATGGTAATTTATGAATGTATCTTTACCATAATAAAATTGTGTATTGTAACAATGTTATAATATGAAATAAATTAGCTCCATGGTTATGCTTATATCACGAAAGTAATCGCACTTTAAGTGATATAATTGATGTTGTTCAAAACTTCATTTAATGTATACCCCTGATGTTAAGCAATTTAGTTACAAGGTTTGTAGGCTTTAATGAATTCATTTGACAAAATGCTTCCGTGAGCTCTACATAAAATTACAAGATTCTGGTATAGAAAGAGTTAACACCATAAAATCTGAAAGTAGAAAACTTACCAAGAGGACGTTGTTGCTCCACCCCTGATGAGATCACACTTAACACCTGATCAAAATCACTTGTCAGGCATGTTTAATTATGCCATCAATGTAAGGTCAGTTAGTCTTAGACTTAAGCAGCGCTGGGTGGTGAAGATGCACCAAGCGCCAGAGCAAGGAACCTGAGGGAAAGATAGTTGTCTCTTAGTCAAACCAACATCCCCTATAATTGGCTGAATATAGGGAAGGAAAGTGAGGTAACCCTAATGAACTGGAGTAACACTTAATATAGTGCTCTCCATTCTGAATATATAGATAACACTAGGCATTTTGTTGAACAGTGTATAAGAAGACTGATTTCCAAACTTGTTAATATAAGTAATTTGTTAGATAATTTCAATTCATAACCAGATACATTTCCACCAGATTTCAATTTGTAACCAGATACATTTATTATATTTTGAATCAAATGAGATATTGAATTAGATTTTTATATAAACACATATAGCAGGCACCATCTTCTGTATTTTAAGTGTTTTGAGTGTTTTTAGTTGTGACACAAGGTTTTACTTTTGCTAAAGCAAAAAAGTTATGTGCTGCTAATCATAGTAAAAATTGCACTGCAATGAAACAAGAACCTAACATAAGTAATGTGATTATTAGTTTGTTATAACACAAATTATTAGAAGAATATCCAGCCACTAGCAATATCATACAAAATTCCAATACAGTAGACCATGTAACAGTTCAATATTAACCTTTTATCAGAAGAGTCTGCTATTCAGGTGTGCTTTTAAATAACAGCCCAACAAAAATGCAACAACAGTGTAGTTTGTTTTCACAACTGAGATATACAATCTAGGTACAGAGTAGGCCAGAGCTAAATAACTTTGGGGTAATTTACTCAGTTTTGGACTCTGATTTAAAGATCACCATATACTTTCCTGCGGTGGTGGAGCTAGGGAAAGGAGGGCCCTGGTGCAAAAAAAAAAAGGGGTTGTAAAAATTTTTTTGTGCTGCCCCACCTGGTACCAATTAATTTATTGCCCCTTCCCAAGATCCCATGATAAGATCCTTTACCATTGCTGCTCCCCCAGCCCCCTTTCCCTAGCTGCTTCCTTGCCTTACCTCCTGATGGCGTGAAGCTCCTCTGCTCCAGGCTGCTCGCTTGCCACTTTCAGTCAATACCCTCTACAGCCTCACTTCATATATGTATGTGCAAAATGGTATTAGATTGCAAGAGCAAAGCCTTTGTGGGCACATTTGCATGTCCCTGCCCTGGTTCCCATAATGCAGTAGAATAACTTTATTTCTAGGAATTCTGAGCAGGATTTTTTTTTTTTACTTATTTCAGACGTTTAAATGTGAACACAAATGAACTATTTATTTATTTATTGTTCTACTGTACGGTGAAGGCCTTCTATGTCTCTTTTGCCCACCATAAATTAAATGATTGCTGTGTTAAACTACCGCCCCATAAAATTTACTACACAAACTAGGAATTAGCCCCACTCCGACGAGAGACAGTAACCTTGAAATAGCTGTCTGTGGGTAGGTTTTCCTGCTTGTGCATAATCCATCCTGGGCTTTGCTTAAAGCTGTATAATACAGCAGGCATATGCCTAAAGGAAGCCATGTTTAAAATGGTATTGGATTACAAGAGGGAAGCCCTTATATGCACATTTGTATGTCCCTGCCCAGGTTCCCAGAACGCAGTGGAATCATTTATTTACTACATATATATATATACATGCACCCAGTCCCTCTTAGTATCCATTCCCTACATATCACCCAGTCCTTGTCAGCAGCCATTCCCTCTCACAATCTATCACCACACAGCCACAGCCAGTCCCTCTTAGCACCCACCTCACATAGCATCCATCCATTTGCTCCGTCCTCACATCCCCCCTGTACTTTGCTGTCACTTTGCAGCCATTGGTGATTTGGCTTCTTACCATATGCAATTCCCCAGCTGCTGAAATTCTCCACACTGCCACCTGCTGAAGTTCCAGTAGAAATGCTCTCTTTTAAACAGGCACACATCACGTTCCCAGGCACAGAGTGAACAGGGGGCCCAGGGAGAGCTGTGATGTGTTAACCCGGGGGGGGGAGCCCCTACACTACTTAAAAAAATTAAATGCAAAATTGTTTTAACATAGCCCCAGGCCTCTACAGGGAAGGGCCTTGGTGCACTGCACCATCTGCACCACTGGTAGCTCCATCCCTGCTTTTCTATGATGTTTATAATGACCTTTCCAATATAGTGCATCAGTGAATATAAACCATGTGGTTTCCTAGGAAAGTATAAGTAAATAAATACATCTATTTGGCATCACTTTGGTCTTAGAAGGTAATCCATGTTTGATTCTAGTGCAGATGGATGACCAGTTTAGTTTAACATATATCACATGAAAAGAAATACAACATATTATTTTGTTTTATTCTGAAAAGTTACTTTGTATACATGTATACATTAAATTTAGAAAACAGAAAGTGTGCTGCATTTGCTGATGACAGTGATTAACAGCTCATGAATTTATACAAATTTAAAAGAGAACTGGTCAATCAATAATGATCAGCATAAAATAAAGTCATTCAATTCTTTGAGAGCAAGAGAATGCAAAGTTATTTTTGGAGATATACTCAATACACCTAAGAGTCTCCTACTGATTCGCCCACAGTTTAGAACTTAAATTATACATCAAATGCAGGCCATTAGCCATTCCATTTATAGGTGGCAATAAGCAGAAAAAACTATAGTGCATGCAGTCAATAAATGTTGGGAAGACATATAGCCTCATAAACCAATATTGATTGCATAACAGGAAACTACTGACTGAAGGTGGCTAACAGCTATTGCTATTAGTCATTGAAATTTGTCAAATATAGCTTATGAAAAATAATAGCAAATGAGACAGAGGAAAAACATACACATGCAGATTAACCTATGTTAATATTTAATTGATTAAGGTACTTATCTGTGCCAAAATATCCAATTGCCATTTCACCCACAAACCAAACATTTCCTATATATCAATACATTATTTATTTTTTACTCCATACTAGATAATTCATTGCTTCTTCATACCTAGAAAATATAATCTATTTACATAATGATTAATAATTGAAATGTTTGTCATATTCTATAATCTGAATACTTTAAAGCAAAATTATTTCTTGACATCTTAGGTGTATAGTACTTACCTTTACTTTAAAATCTTACTAACAATTTCTTTAAGATATCTACTGAGCTTGCCTTGACTATGTTTTAGTTGTGGAAATGCATCGCTTAGGGTGGAACCACCTTTCACTTTAAATGCAATATTTTACATATACAGTAAACTTTTTCCCCATTTTTTCCAGTGTGAGCAAAACTTATATAACAATTTCAATTTTGCCCTCTTTTCTTTGTTAAAGAGCCATTGAAATAGTTCTGCGTCCATAGCTTTTAAACTCTTTTTAATGTAAGTTTTTTCATCACCGATCAACTTTTTACACTGCCAATACACTGAAACGTAGTTTTTTTTATTTGTTTAGCAATTTGAAAGTTATGAAATTGTGACCACAGCAGTGCTCTTTTAATTGGTGATTCTTACATTTATTTTACATGTTATATTTTAGTCATTCTCTAGACTGGTTAGTAATGGTACAGATGGGGCATAACTGTACCACTGTTACCTGCAATACATCATCTCAAGGTCATTGTTACTAAAGGCTTTTCCTGTGCCAAGCTTTATGCGTGTGATTGTAAGCTATCATGCATTGGTGTTTATTGTTAGAGCCATATTTAAGTTTCCTGTATTATGAGTGCATCTGATAGAGGATAATTAATAGTGTATGCAAACATTTTTTTCCATGAAAACATACCAAAAATAAACATTTAAACACTTACTTTGAATTTAGCAAAATGTCTTGTAATTTTTGACAGTTGAAAATCAGCTCCAAACCCAGGCTAAATTAGCATAACATTCCAAAATTGTTTTGGCCGATCAGGAGGAGGCTCAGACAGCTGATAAATTTGTTTCACATTCTGGGGTTGCTGTCTGCGCTGAAAAGCAGCCTGCATATACAGTCTGGCACATGTTAGAAGGTGATATGTATTTTCATATAAGAGTCTATCTGTGCAGCACATTAACACTAGATTACAACCTTGCAGGTTGTCTATTCCCACTGTAGCTCAAGACAAATTGCACTTGTTTGTTAGGTATGTACCAAACTAACAAAATAGTTTTCTGTGTCAATAACAGGACCCTGGTATGGTAAGGGTTTGATCCTGTGCTAAGAATACTGTCAGTGGAACAATTTTTATCATGTATTTGTAATTTGCCAACATATTCTGTAGTGCTATACATGGGTAAGTACAAGGCAAAACCAATAGCAATAATAACACATTGTAAAGGATGGAGTGCCCTGTCTTTGAGCTTAGAATCCAGTGTCCATAGTGCTTTCTCCAAAGCACTATGCAAGACTGGAAACTTGCAAACTTACAATCTAAAGGTGTAAACAATGTACTTGACACAATGACTTCAACAAACCAGTTTGTTACATCACATCCTGAGAATTTGACCATGGGGGTGTCTTTGTTAAATTTTTCAGTGGAGGCTGGGGTGGGGAAGGAGGGAAAAGGGAGAAGTCCAAATTATTTGTAATATACTGTACTTGGATAAGATAAAAATGTACACCTTACTCATTCCTCCTCACAAGCCAAGAAACAGAAAGTTGCATCAACCACCCCCTCTCACATGAACATCTTCCACCTAAATACCATGGATTTCTCCATGATTCAGCATAAATATTGAAATGTATTTTTTTATAATTAAAGAATAGCTTAATTACTTTTTCCTATGTAATTTTGCTCTTAAACGCCAATTTTTAAACATATTTTTTCATTATAAAGTGGACCTTTAAAAACAGGAGCAGACTGTCTTCAATAATTACATGACATTAAATAAATGAATAAAGAAATTGTCTGCTGCAGTTTTTAATCCTCAGACCCTGGCACCCATAGGCACAACTTTAATGACCATCCCATATGTGCACATTTAAAAGGATTCTCCACTAGAGATGTCGGAGACAGTTCGCCCGCGGACTATTCACTGCGATTTTGGCATGTTCGTGCTCGCATCTGACGGCGAACACATGTGCTTTTTGGTTTGCCCCCTATTCTTTATCATTGAGGAAACTTTGACCCTGCACCTCACAGTCAGCAGACACATTCCAGCCAATCAGCAGCATACACTCCCGTCCAGGGCCTTCCATCTGAAGGACAGCATACATTTTAGAATCATTCTGAAGCTGCATTCGTTGTGAGAGGACAGATAGTGTAGCTGCTGGAGATTTAATAGGGAAATAAATAGCCAGGCTGTGTATTTAGCTTCCACTACAGACCTGAAAGACTCATCTGATATCTGCTGCAAGGACAGCAACCCAAAAATCCCTTTTTAGGGCTAGAACATCATTTATTTTATTTTATAATTTTTTTCTGTGTAATACAATTGCATATGCCTGCCTGCCAGCGTGTGTGTGTGACAGGCTAACACCTAATAGCTTATATTGTGCTCAGTGAAATAAAACAACACTTTTTTGACTGTAATAGAATGAATAGCAATTGCCTGCCTACAGGCGTGTGTGTGAGGCCTACAGCGCCTACTCTGCCAACTTTTGCCAGTGAACAGTGACACTCATATCTGGTGGCACCTTAGATTGTACGCGCAGTGCCCCAAATTTGAAGTGGGAGGACCGACCAAGCATCTTTTTACATCTCCTGCTTCCAAAAATCCATGCCATATACACGTCCCCTAATAGTGGACGTAACAGGGATTAAACCGATAGGAATAGTACTACTTAACAGTACACACCCTATAATAACGCAGACAGAGGCAACGCAGAGAGAGGAGTCTGAAGAAGAGGAGTCAGAGGAGGAAGGTGGCTTTGAGGAGGTGGAAGACCAAACACAGCAGGCGTCCCAGGGGGCTTGTTGTCACCTTTCGGGGACCCTTGGAGGCTGGGTGGAGGAAGAGACCTTCAATGACATCAGTGAGGACAAGGAACAGGACATGGCTAGCTTGGTATCCAACCTTGTGCAAATGGGGAGTTTGCGGTTGTGCAAAGGGACTGTTTGCGGTTGTTTGCGGTGCATTAAACGGGGAGATTGGTCTGTTACTGTGAAGCGGGTGTAACCCTTACACTACCTGATCGATACAACATCATACCTGATGTTTTAAAGCATGTTATTCCAAACAATTTAGGAATGTTAGGTGATTTATACCCTTTATGGCTTAAAACCAGACTCTGAATCAACTATGTAATTTTCCGTGGGAGTTTTACCATGGTTCCCCCTCCGGCATGCCACAGTCCAGGTGTTAGTCCCCTTGAAAAAACTTTCCCATCACTACTGTGGCCAGAAAGAGTCCCTGTCGGTTTTCAAAATTCGCCTGCCCATTGAAGTCTATGGCGGTTTGCCGATGTTCGTCTGTTCGCGAACATTTGATGGAATTCGCGTCCGCGGTTCGCGAACCGAAATTTTTATGTTTGCGACATCACTATTCTCCACACACAGATAGTCTCATTACATTAGAAACACTTTCTAACAAAGTTTGAACATTAGGGCTGAGAGCTTGAAATAATAGCTTGCAGCACGGCCGTTCCATGATGACCAAGTCAAACTGACAGGAAAAGTGAAAAGTCTGCGAGATGATCTCACAGGCTTCACACCTCACCACTTGCCGCGAGGGACCCAATTGGGACCTCCACGGCAGTTCTAAACATAAGCCCTCCAGGACCCTCATGAAACAAAGTCTAAAAACTATACTAGTAACCCTAACTATACTCGATTAACCCCATAACCCTAACTATACCCTGTTAACCCTATCTGGTCCCAATAATCCTAACTCTACCTATTTAACCCTAACTGACCTATCTAACCCAAACTGAGCCTATTTAACCCTAACTGTACCGATATAAACCTAACTGGCCTATGTAACCCTAAATGTACCTATTTAAACCTAAGTGGGACAATTTATCCCTAACTGGTCCTATTTAACGCTAACTGTACCTAATAACTCTAACTGGTCCTATCTAACCCTAACTGTACCTATTGAAACCTAACTGGGCCTATTTAACCCTAACTGGACCTAATAACCCTAACTAGGCCTATGTACTCCGTCCCTTATGGGGCTTATACAGACCCACATAAGCCTCCATCTAACCCCATCACTTATGGGGGTCCATACAGTCCCCCATAAGCCTCTCACTACAAAAAATAAAAAAAGAACATTACAACCCCCCACTACAAAAAATAAAAAAAGAATTACACACCTTCAAAGAAAATACATACACATATATACATAACATTACAGCAATATACACTTTACATATATATTCTATTAAACCTTAACTACAATACATGTCCCCCTATCTACATTACATATCACCCTGACTACAAAATATTACCCCCTATCTATAACACATTACCCCCTATCTATTAAACATTAATCCTATTTACATAACATAACCCCCTATCTATAAAACATTACCCCTATCTATAAAACATTACCCCCTGTCTATTAAGCATTAACCCTATCTACATAACATTTCCCCTATCTATAAAATATTATCCCTATCTACATAACATAATCCCCTATCTATAATACATTTCCTCCTTTCTATAATACATTAAACCCTAAATATAACCTAAAACAGAATAAATAAGACCACTTACCTTTGCAGGTGTCTCATAAGATCGCACCCCTAGGAAAAAAGAAACATCAAATTAGTACAAAATTAAACACTACATAGAATAAATACACATTCTAAATACATTATTAAACTCACCTTTTCACCATGTCCCCGTCCATCTTCTTGTCTTCTCCGGCTCGGCCCCTGGAAAAAAGAAGCATCACATTAGTACACACATGCATAAATAAACACAACATAAATAAACAATAAACATTCCTCCTCCTCTTCTGCCCCGGCTGAGCCCTTAAAGAATCTGAGCTCTAAAAAAATAAATAAAATAAAAAAAGTAATGGAGCTCCTCCTTCGAGAAGCTCCCTGAATCTAATGAGGCTTCCAGGCCTTCTTTTGGAAAAAAAAAAAACGGAATGGCGCCTTCTGATTGACTGAAATGGCTGTCAAACAATTTTCAGCCAATCAGAAGGTGCCAAGGTGTGAGCCAATCAGAATGGTATACACCCCATGGGTGATTGGCTGAAGGCATCGGCACCTTCCGATTGGCATATAGCTGATTGACAGTGAGCTG